>CAUZXS010003672.1:65000-136397 GCA_963585895.1 Sepioteuthis lessoniana
ATTAGGCCGTTTGATTCTAGGAACTAGGTCGGCCTGTTATTAATCATTCGCTCTATCTTGCAGAGGCAGCTGGTCAATACCATTGGTCGATAGTTATGTGGATTAGATGTATCTTTGCCAGCTTAGGGATGGGAACAAAAGTCCTCTGTCACCATGTTTCTGGGAAGGTTTCACTCGTCTATGTGTTATTGAAGGCATTTAGAAGGTACCTTGACAGCTTAATCCGGCTTTTGTTTTAAAAACAAATCTCGTCAGGGCTGTCAGCGGTATTGTGAGATTTATTCATGGGATCCACCAGTTCTATTAGGGTGAGTGGCTGATTATAATCTTCGGAATTTCTTGAAGTTTAATTTTTATTCTTTTCTGCGATCTGTTTGATTTTCAAGAACTTTTTGTGACTGAAAGAATTCATGGGTTGGGTGGTTGTATTTTATGGCATATCAACCAATATAGGCTATTTGATGCCAAATTTATTTTTATACAAATAAACAGTTCTATTTCAAACAATTCAGTTTAGCATGAGTACACAGTTTGTCAAAAACATTTCTATTTCAAGCTATTCAGTACAGTCAAACAGTTCTAATTCTATCTTGGGCTGTAGAATACACCGACGGCACCTCTGCAAAGGGGTAAGACCCCACGCAACGTGTGTCCTGATAATGACACTAAACAATCTGATGGTGAGGTTCAAATAATGCTAGAGCTTTAGGGAATGCATTACCATCGCTACCAGGTCTACTCTAGCCCGGCGTGGTAGCACCTGAGAGGGCCCTATCTATGGGTTTAATTGAACTAACGGCATACTTATGCTAAACTCAATTGTTTGACTAAACCGAATAGCTTGAAATAGAAATGTTTTTGACAATTAAACCGTACTTACATTTAAACTGTGAGCTTATGCTAAACTGAATTATTTTAAATAGAACTGTTTTTGACATCGAAACTGAATTGTTTAACCTAAAACTGTTTTGACATTTAACTTTGTGTAAACAAAATCTGTACTTACGCTTGGCTGAATTAGAACTGTTTGAATAAACTGAATAGTTTGAAATAGAAATGTTTTTACAATTAAGCTGTGTACTCATGCTAAACTGAATTATTTGTAATAGAACTGATTATTTACATAAAAATGGATTTGGCGTTAAATAACCTACAAAGGTCGATATGCTATAAAACCCACCCAACCAACCAACTAATTCAAACAGTTCAGTTTAGCGTAAGTACAGTTTCAAAGTCAACCAGTTCTCGTAAGTAGAGTTTCAATATCAAAAGCAGTTCTATTTCCAACAATTCAGTTTAGCATAAGTACGCAATTTAAATACTAAAACATTTCCATTTCAAGTAATTCAGTTTAGCATAAGTATGCAGATTAGTTCTATTTAACCTATTGATAGGGCCTTATCAGGTGCTACCAGTCCGGGCCAGAGTGAACCTGGGGGAGATGGCAGTGAAGGGGTGCTCCACATTTCCCAAAGTTCTAGTATCATTGAAACCTCACCATTAGATTGTTTAGTGTCATTTCAGGATACTCATTGCGGGGGTCTCAGCCTTCTGCAAAGTTGCAGTCGGTGTATTCTACAGCCCCAACCGACTGGACAAAGAATTCTTTGAGAACATTTCTTCTAGCAGATCAGTGACAACCTTCTTGCCGTTATTTTTTGGGTTTGTTGCGGAGAGATGTATAAGGAGAGTTGGGGGGGTTGGGGTTACGATTTTGGATAATTTTTAAAATCATATCCCAGACTTTTCAATTTGAATGAGATATTGAGTTTTGCCAGGAGATTCTTTAGGCCTCTGATGTTTTTATGTACATTTTCTCAGTAGAATTTGAAAGATTAATTTGAACATTGTAAGTTCATTGTATAATTTTTGCAGAGTTGTGCGTTGTAGCCGAATAGTGTCTTTATATTCTTCGCAGAACCATGGTCTATTCTGTTTGTAAGAGGTTAGGTTTTGTGTGATACTCTTCTGGTGATTGTGATAAGTTTTTGCGTGGAGTGGTCGGCAGTGTAAGTGGTTTTATTTTGTAAGGTATTTGAGGCATAGGTATCAAAACTTCTCCCAGTTAGTGTGGTACAATTTCCATTGAGGAGGGTCTTTCTCCTGAGATTATACGCTCTCAATGTAATATAATGGCCGAGGTATTTCGTTTTATATATCTTGCCTTTCGGTTTAGTTAGGCTGAGAACCTTTCGCTTAGTGCATGGGTTAGTCAGGTGCAAACATGAGCGCAGGTGTTCACGCGCACGCGGAGCGGACGTGTCATTCAGAGATGCCACAATAGAAACCCCAGGTAGAAATGTGACCGCAGGATGTGAATGACGTCATGCACCGGAAGCGTGCGTGGAGGATTTGGGGGATTTGAAAAAAAGTCAGTTAGTTGAGTTCTAGCGTCCGAAGAAAACGGTTGATTTTCGAAGCTCGCCGAGGCCTAATGGCGGGTACCGCACATGTTTTGGGGCAGATGGAAAAGTCAGGTGTATCTCTCTCCTTATGTCGAAAACTCAAAGGTAATAAAGTTTCGTACCTGAACTAAGAAGTCGCAAGTGTTTTTTTGTGTTTTGGGATTCCTATGTTATCTATGTGCGTTATGGACATTATGAACGTTTTGCGTACCGGTATGAATATGTCTATTTCACATATTCCTGTATGGCCATGTAACATCAATTACAATTGAGAAAAGGTCGTGCCTTCGTGTATCCTCATACACCCTCCGGGAGAATTCGAGGAAAACTGAGGGATCACTGAGAGTTAAATCTAAGGATGAGTAGGTAGCAGAAGATGGGGGTCAAGATGTGTTCGAGATTTAGTGTTAAAGACGTATAGTTTGTTATTGTTATATTTTGACCCTCGCCCCGGCCTAAAAATGCTATTCCAAGGTGATACACCGGAAGGAAGTGACACATTCCAACGGCCAGTAATCGAAAGAGATCACGTGGGCGGATTAAGGCTTATGATATGGGAAAAGGTGAAGGTCCCATTCTGCTATTACAGTCATGCACCAGAAGAGAGTAACCTCTGAACTGCATGACAGTTATTTCCGCTTGATAACGATTAAACATTCGATTTCAAAGATCCAGTAGGCGATCGTGTGGGCGTTGAGTTATTATTTAACTCAGTTGAGTTTGGACCCCAGAGAGTTAGAGACGAGATGTGGTAGGGAAGGCCACACCCGACCGAGGGGGACCTCGGAAACCCCCGATGCAGTTGTCAGTAGAATTCCAGACAGTGGAGACCAGATGTGGTAAGGAAGGCCACACCAGACCGAGGGGGTTCTCGGAAACCCCCGATGCAGTTGCCAGCAGACTTCCAGACAGCTAGAGACGAGATGTGGTAGGGAAAGCCACACCCGACCGAGGGGGCACTCGGAAAACTCCCGATGCAGTTGCCAACAGACTCCCAGGGGGTTAGAGACGAGATGTGGTAGGGAAAGCCACACCCGACCGAGGGGGCCCTCGAAAAGCCCCGATGGAGTAGACCCCAACATCAGGAGAACAAGAACGACACAACGTGACGGTCATAACAGTGGGGTCAAAATATGAAGTTTATGTTCGGTCTCCAGCATCCTCTCACATGCTAACCTTTCGAACCCTTGCAATAAAGTGAGAGGTAAATATGTTGCTAAAGAAGTCTTCATGCGTCTTCCTTCCTGCATCTTAATTCTTCTTGCGTTTTCTTTCTTGCGTCCTTTATTCGTGCGTCTGTTTATTATTGTTGTGTCGTTGTGATGATGCAGAGATGACTATATAACATTATTGCTGATTATGTTTTTCCAGTGTTCTGCCTTTTTGGTGCGTGGTTTTATATCCCATATAGGATTCTGGTTGTTAAAATCTGTGGTATACTGCACCGCATGACAAACAACGAAAAACTCGTAGATATATAAAGATATAATTTATATTTTTATTCTTTGACGGCGACGATTGTATGTCGTTGGAGTACAGTCAGAGAGAGTTTGCACATATCTTTCTTCTGTGGCGGGGACCCTTATTGTCAAGTAGTGCAACAGCCGGAGAACACACACGAGGAGCTTACAGGTCTGTTTGAGTGACTTGCAGTTCTCTCCCTTTGCTTAAGAGACCAGCGCACCCCTCCCCTTCGTTTAAGCGACACCTGGATCTTTGCCTTCAGTCCAAAATTATAGACCTTATATTGTCTTTTCAAGTCCCATGCGGAAGTATCAACATCCTCTTCGCATCACATATTGACTGGTTATCGGAACTTACATACTTCCGGGGTTTTTTCCGATAATTTATTGATCTTATCTGCGAACTAAAATATCTGTCACACTATCCATAGGCAATGAATTATATTCTCGCCATATTTTATATTTCTCTTTCCTGTGAAAACATGTTGTTGATGTTATCTTGCGACCGCCTTGAATCTGCTAAGTTCATTGTCGCCAGCTAAGCAAGTATATTAGAAAATCGTCTAGTATAACGTAAAGTGTGGGTAATTGTTGTAAAATGCTGCTAAGTTCCTTTTAATTTAAATTTTTTATCCAATGAGAGGTTTCTATAGAAGTAAGTGGTTGTATTAGGTATCCTTTGTCTTTTGTTGTTCTTAGTTTGTTTGTAGTGTTGGCATATTTTGTTGTTTGAGTGGGCAATAACATTGCCGTCTTCTTATGTGACAATATGAGGTATAAATAATAAGTTGGTAACCTTAGTCGAGGGTGACCCGAAGGCTCCCTTTCAATAGCTACTACACCGAGGTGAATATGAGGGCGTTACTCCATTCGATGTGATTGCTCCAATTTACCCTTGATCTATACTTTATAATGCTGAGTGTTAAGTAAATTGGTATCAAGTACCATTTTTTGAGTTTCGTTCCCCACTGGTACTGTCATTATCACAACTTGTGTAACTCTATAAGATGCTTGTATGAATCTCCATAAATAACACCTTTCTTTAAAAGTTAGGAATATGTATTTTTTTTATATAGAAATATTAGAATACAGATTTGTTTTTGTTATGAGTCGACATAAAAAAATTCAGAATTCAATTAAAAAGTCTGTGAAATCTTACCTGAAAATTGTCAAAACAATCAAAATAAGCAGATGGATATTTGAAGTCTGTTGGTGCACTGACCAATTTAAAGTCATAACATCCCGAATTAACTTTTCTTTACTTGTTAAAATTTAAAAGTAAAATCTGAGCTTCGGATAGATTAATCAAATATTTTGTTTTAATATTGGTTTATATGAAAAGAAATGCTTCCTCAAAAGGTATGACTTGGTCTCTTTATTAGCCAAGCCCCTATATTGTGGCTTGATTGGATGGCCAATTAAAATTTGATACGTAAAAGGGATATTCTTATCATAGTCATAGAATAAAACTTTTCCTTGGTTGAACAATCATCAAATAATAGAAGAATACAAAATAATGTGTGGTTGGTTAGCTAATCGGAAAAGTTTGTAATTCTTCCTAAAAATCCCCTTTAAGAGTTCATACGGAGAGAAAATCTAAAGAACATACGGAGAGAAAATTTAAAGAACATACGGAAGACTGGAGAATAAAAAAAGAAGTTTCTTCAACCAGTAAAGCTACTCCAGCGAAAAGCACACTCTGAAAAATTACTAGATTGATTACCATAGGAATTCTCCACCGGCCAAATTCCTCAACTTGTCTTTCTCACGAGATAGAAAAGCAATTTCCTAACATATGTATTAGATATATTAGATATATTATTGTTACACAATTGTTTCAATGATTATTTATTTAAGTTTTTCTTGTCTTTGAGTTGCCAACAGCCAGACAACTTGTTCCAATCGACTACCCTGACCGTCAGGTAAAGTTCCGGATAGGTTATGTAATCCCGTTTCTGTGAATCCTTCAAACATACCGTGGATACAGAAGGAGTCGATAAAAAAAACTTGCCTTGCCCAGTCAGCTGGGGCTGTAGAATACACTGACTGCTTCTCTGCAGAGGGGTAAGACCCCCCCCACAACAAGTGTCCTGGATATGACACTAAACAATCTGATGGTGAGGTTCCAGCAGTGCTGGAGCTTTGGGGAATGCGGAGTACCCCTTTATTGCCATTGCTCCCAGGTCCACTCTGGCCCGGAGTGGTAGCACCTGATAGGGCCCTATCTATGGGTTTAATAGAACTAACAGCATACTTATGCTAAACTGAATTGAGTAAACTGGATAGCTTGGAATAGAAACGTTTTTGACAATTAAACCGCACTTAAACTTAAACGGTGAGCTTATGCTTAACTGAATTATTTCAAATAGAACTGTTTTTCGACATTAAAACTGTATTTACACTTAACTGAATTGTTACATATAACTGCTTGAATAGTTTGAAATGGAAATGTTTTTGACAATTAAACTGTGTACTTATGCTAAACTGAACTGTTTTCAATAGAACAGATTATTTACATAAAAATGGATTTGGCGTTAAATAACCTACAAAGGTTGATATGCCATAAAACCAACCAAACCAAACCAAAAAAACTTGCCAGAAACGCGTTTGGTTGCCACGGAACTAATACCAAATCAAGTACCGTGAATAGTACGGGAACACGTTCTCTCTTTTGTCGAATTTCCTTGTAGAGGGTTTGTTTTCGCTCTGCTGTTTTTGTTTGTGGCATAGAGGCTCGCAGATTTCTCAGAAAGGCTGGCAGCTCGTCCAGTTTTAGTTCTAGAAGCTAATCAACTAGTGTCAACCCAGTCAGCTGGGGCTGTAGAATACACCGACTGCGTCTCTGTAAAGAGGTAAGACTCTTCCTACAAATGTCTTGGATATGACACTAAAGAATCTCATGGTGAGGCTCCAGCAATGTTGGAGCTGGAGGGAATATGGAGAACCTCTTCATTACCATTACTACCATTTCCACTCTGACCAGGACTGGTAGCACCTCATAGGGTCCTATCTATGGATTAAATAAAACAGTTTGACATTTAAACTGAGTGTAAACAAATAACTTATGCTAAATTGAATTGTTTGAAAAAGAACTGTTTTTACATATAACCACGTGTAAATAAATGACTGATGTTTAATTGCACAGTTACATAATACATAAAAATACTTGGAACCACTTTCGTGTTCAAACGAATGAGTAATGCTGAGTAGAATTATTTGTGTTGAATAGCAGTACTTGAAACCATTTAAGTGTGTACCTTTATGAATTGTGTTGAATAGAATAATTTGTTAAATCGCAATACTTGAAACAACTTTACCGTGTGCAAACAAATGATTACTATCGAATAGAATCAGTAGTGCAAGATAGCAATAATTGAAAGGATTTAACTGGGGAAACAATAGCAATACTAGTGTGCAAACAAATTACTTCTAAGTCGTTTAGAATAAAATTACCTACCAACGCAGAGTAGAAAGAAATGACTGACTTTAAATTGTGACTTTTATATAGCAATGCTTGAAACCATGTGTGCTAAAAAAAATGAACTCGGTCTCGTTTGTTGATGTGCTATAAAACCTGTGATGACACAACGAAGCAATTCTGGTGTAGTTTGAAGACATTCGATGATGCCCCGTTACACCTGTATGTGGCGTTCATTCTAACCATCAATCAGTACCATTTCTATAGACTTGGCACCGTTCTTAATAAACTTTCTACATGCTCAAAACTTCAGCGATAATCTAAACTGTCCTATTTTTATGTCCATTGGACTTGCGATCATTCGAGCAGTTAACCTATCAATGCAACACACCAACTACCTTACCTTCTCGGTGTTAACCTTTATCCTTCTTGTTGAAGGCCTCCCGCTTCTAGGGTCAGCTTTCACCTCCTCACATCCTCTTTAAACCTGTTGTACCATTCATAAACACGTTTGTACGATATGGTGTAATCTTTATACACTTAGTGAAGCATTTCAAGAGCTTGTGACGGAGTTTTCCCCATATCGGACCAAGAATTTCTGGTTTATACGTTAGTTGGTGTTTTTTAGTGCGTTCCTGAGTATTCATAGATGAACGACTCGAATAAAGGATAATTAAACAAAAGCACGTAAAGAAAATGCAATGGTTGCAGAAAACCTGTATTACATTTATATACTCTCATGGTATTATGTGAGATGATAACACAGTCTACTTATCTCTCTTTCACCTATTTCTCACACAGGACAACTAGTCTCATTATTTTTCAGACAGACTTTGTGTGTGTGTGTGTGTGTGTATATATATATATATATATAGAGAGAGAGAGGGGAGAAAGAGAGATCTAAGTTGAGATAGAGTAGACCCAGTCAACGACACTTGGCGATTTAATTTCTCGCCAATGCGATCATCAGAACAACATTTTATATATATATATATATATATATATATATATATATATATATATATATATATATATATATACTTTAATTTTAACTGTTTTTATTATTTGATTAATTTTACTTAATTGCGAATCATTGTGGTTATTATCAATACGTCAGTGGAGGCATTCGAGGTACAATGATTACTGTTACAGGAAATAGACAAGGCGACCCGAGTTCAATTCCTAGACGAAGTAATTCGCATTACAGCCACATTTAAGATTTGGACTAGAGTTGCCGTACACATTTCATATAACTATAGCCGTTACATCACGAGCGTCTCCTGTTTTGTAAATATACTATTGGTTAATATGATGAAACTTCAGTTTCTTGCTCAATTTTCATTGGATCGCTTTACCCTACTCAGTCGTATCTGTTGTATTCTTTTCGTGCTACTTCGCTACAATTACTTTTGGGATTAACTTCTTCGCCTCTCTCACCACAAAGCCTTCACTTGCTATTCTGCTGTTTTGATATAATTAGTCCATATGCCATTATTTTTTAAGTGCTATTAAAAGGTATTCAATCTCTCTCTCTTTAGGTTTTTCTCTTCTTAGCCACGTCCAGGTCATCACATGTGCAATCTCACTTATATTCAATCCTTCTTACTTATTATATTCGCCTTCTTGTTCTTTCTGTCGTGTAACTAATTCTTTTCCTTCCTGTTTTTTTTTTCTTTAAAGTCAAAACGGAACGGTCTTTTATTTTTGTGTGGGACCACAGATTGTAACACTGAAATACATTGATCTATGTCTGATACTGTTGTTATTATAATAGTTTTTCTCTCAGAAAAATTCAAAAACCTTCTTTCTTTCCTCAATTTACATTTGTAAAATAATGTACTTATTTTATTTAACAGGTAATCCGGAATGCAACGGCGTCGGGAAATGCGTCTTCATAACAAGCGAAAATAAAGCTCGGTGTGTGAATTGCAGCCACCCGTTTTCCGGTGACAACTGTGAACAGAAGTGTGAACAGGGTACCCCCAAAAGACTCGACAATGGCATCTGGCTGTGTCATTGCAATTCTTGTTACAATGGTTTGTCGTGCAACCAGAAATGCTCAGGAAAAGGAAAATGTATTAATAACACTTGTGATTGTGGTTGTAAAGGTTTTCGAGGAGAATTCTGTGAAATTCAGGGCTGTCCTGGTTGTGGACAAGATTGTAGTGGCCACGGACAATGTAACCCTCTTACTGGTCAATGCTTGTGTAATGATGGTTGGTCTGGGATTGACTGCGCAACACTAAGCTGTAAAGACGATTGTAATAATCATGGAATTTGCGTGGCGCGAAAACCTGTGCCAAAGTGCAAATGCGAAAGTCATTTTTTTGGTGATTCTTGTCAATTTAAATGTGAAAATGGCACCGTAAAAAATCATGGTATTACCAACCAAGAAAAATGTATTTGTAATCCATGCTATCATGGGTTTGCTTGTCAAAAGAAATGTTCAGGAAAGGGGAGGTGTTTGAATGGTCACTGTGATTGTGGCTTTGATGGAGGTCGGGGTAAATTCTGCGAACTTCCAGGTTGTCCAGGAATTGGTAACATCGATTGCTCCGGACACGGTGGGTGCATCTCGGCTACAAAGACCTGTATTTGCAACCAAGGTTGGAAAGGACGAGGCTGCCATCTGCCGGACTGTATCAACGATTGTTATTCCAGAGGTATCTGCGACGCTACCATGAAAATTCCAACTTGTAAAAATTGTACAGTAGGCTGGATGGGTGATGCTTGTGAAACAATATGCCGAGGTGTACAAACCCCGATGAACAGTGGTATATGCAAGTGCCCCAATAACTGTATCCATGGGGTCAGCTGTACACAGACATGTAACAATAAGGGCAAGTGTAAAAACGGTATGTGCAACTGTAACGACCCGATCGGTGTGAATCCTGGCTGGTGGGGTAAGCATTGTACAGAACGTAATTGTCCGGGTAAGGGCAACCCCTGCAGCAATCATGGCCAATGTAACAAAGCAACAATGAAATGCGTTTGTGATCCTGGATGGTATGGAGATGGCTGTCATGTTCCTGACTGTCCTGGGGTACCGGATTGCAGTAATCATGGCTCATGTGACGGCAGTCAAACCATACCCGTGTGTAAGTGTCATTCCGGGTGGATGGGACGTCAGTGTGAATTGCCATGCACTCATGGACAACCACAAAAGAATTTTACCTGTGTATGCGACAACTGCTATACGGGTACCGGATGTGATCGCCTTTGCAATAGACATGGGAAATGTGTTCAGGGCAAATGTCAGTGTGACAGTGGATGGTGGGGTAAGTACTTTTCTTTTACTTTCTCAAACGCAATTCTTCTGATGTTTATTTTGAAACTTTGAGGAACGTATATTGTTCCATTCATGCTTAAAGGTTGCTGCTAGTGGGCATTAAGTTTGATGTTCTTTCATTTCCTGTTCATAAAATTGGTATGGTAATTATTCAAAAAGTAACTGAATTGAACTAGAGATATAACATCGATAGACAATACAAAAATGTTACTAAAAGTCATCAACCTATGAGACGTAAGTAAGTAAAGTTGGCGACCATAGTCGAGGGTGAACCGTAGGCTCCCTTTTCGATAGCTACTACACCAAGGTATAGGAGAGGGCGCTACTCCTTTCCCTGGTGTAAAGTTGGCGACCATAGTCGACGGTGACCCGAAGGCTCCCTTTGTACCGGACATTGGCCTAGCGGTTAGAGTGTTCGCCAATGGTCCGGGAGACCTGGGTTCAATCCCAGGTCGAGTCATACCAAAGACTCAAAAAATGGTACTTGATGCCTCCTTGCTTAACACTCAGCATTATAAGGTACGGATCAAGGGTAAAGTGGAGCAATCCAGGGAAAGGAGTAGCGCCCTTGGTGTAGTAAGCTATCGAAAAGGGAGCCTTCTATGAGACGTAATTTGGAAAATTTTGGTTCACTTAACCGTACCGTTTTTCTTTTTTTATATTTGTTATTTACCTTTACGGAAACCGGATTAAATAAATCATTTTGTATTTTAAAATTTTGTTCAGTCATTTCAGTTTAAATCTGAAAAAATAATATTTGAAGAAGAAAAATAAGGATACTAATGAACATAACGATACCGCTAAAGTAAAGGTTTGGTTTCTTTGTTTAATGGCATATCAAATTCCTTGGTTGATTTTATGCCAAACTCGGGGGTGTCCTCGTGATGTAATGGTTAATGCGATGGACTGCGGAATCGTAGTAAGCGAGTTCGTACTCCAGTCGCGCTATTACGTTCACTTTCGGGCAAATACCCTTGGGAAAGGTATGAACCCCCTTATCCTCCCAGCTATGGGTTAAATAGTACCACTGCTGTTCTTCTATGAGAATAGCTTTGGCATTAAATAACCTTCAAAGGTTTATTTGCCATTAAACAAAGAAACCAAACCTTATGCCAAAGTCATCCTTGTAAAAGAACAACAGTGATACTATTTAACTTATAGCTGGGAGTATTAGGGGATTCATGCCTTTCCCCAGGGTTATTATTCCGAAAGTAAACATAATAGCGTGGGTGGAGTTTGAACTCGCTTACATTGAGTCCACAGTCAAGTAAGTTAGCCAGCAGATCGCGGAGACTCCCCTGATAGTTTGTTTTGTTTAATGGCATATTAGTCTTACTGAATTATTTACTACCAAATCCATTAGTGTACAATAACATTAGTGGTACTAGTTAACCTATAACTGAGGGGTTAAAGGGTTCATACCTTTCCCAGAGAGTATTTGTTCTAAATTAAACATAATAGCGCAACTAGAGTTCGAATTCGCTTTCTACAATGTCGCAGTAGACCTCGTTAACCATTACAGCACAGGTACTCCCCCTTAAAATAAAGGTATTCTTATGTTATGACGCAGTTAGTAATCTTTTCTTTCCCTTTCAATGTTGGCATGATTTTCTTTTCAGATTTTAATTACATTGCGTATAATATAATTGCATTTATGTTGTTAGGTGAAAAAAACTTCTGAGACCTTTAGAAAACTGTTTTTGTCAATTACTTTTTAGAACTTGTAACTATCGAAATCAAAAATTCGAATTACTATAATTGCTCGAACATAGATGAATCAGATTGTTGAAGCGAGTGCTAACGTTTTCCCTACATTATCAAGTGGCAAATTGGTCTGAAATCTGTGGTATTCTCTACGAGCATTTTAACAGTGAATTAAATCTTTAAAATCTGAAAGACTATATGATCAGAGCATTTTCTTCGGTATGCATAAGTTTTCAACGTCCTCTCTTTATTCAAAGAAGACTGAATAGACAATTGAAAAAGAATTAATAAGAAAAAAAATCAATGAATAAACGTTACAAATTTTTGCACACTTGACGATTGTATTTCTATAAATTCATTTCACAAGTCCTGTCACTAGGAGGCGCGCTTACCTTAAACGTTTATCATCGCAAAAGATGGAATCGGTGGCCTTGGTTCAAATCCTGGGGGAAGCTATTAGGATTTCACTTTGATGTAATGCCTTGGAGAAAAGTATGAATTTATCTCTCCTCCTCTCTGTTATTGGTAAATAATAGGACAGACTGTGTTAAGTCTTATGCAACCAGTTTAGAAAGAGGAAAAAGTAATTAAAATCAGCTTTACTCCGCTTAAAGATTAACCTTGTGTCACATACTGGTCGTGGAGGTGAAGTTGAGTAAGTATATACTAGTCCTGTCGTCCGACTTTCTTTGGAAGGGATTCCACCTAATATAGGGAGTAAGTTATGGACTGTAGCCTCGAAGTAAGCGACTTCAAATTCAAGTTGCGCTATTACGTTCACTTTCGGACTAATACCCTTGAGAAAGGTTTGAACTCTTTTATCCCTACCAGCAATGGGTTAAATTGTATCACTAGTATTCTTCCCCAAGGATGGTTTTGGTATTAAATAACCCGCAAAGGACGATATGCCATTGAACAAAGAACTTAAACCAAACCGATCTTCGTTAAATCTAGCCAAAATTTGTTCAAAATTTAAAAACTTAGTGAGTCTTTTATTTCACAGCTAAGCCTCGACAAAAGTTAACGAAGACGAGATGAGGGGATGACGAGTTCTTAAGAAAGGGAAAAGTTAGACACTTGGTCAAAAAAAAAAACACAAATCACTTTATTAAGGTGTTTCAAATTCTTTCCGGCCTTGAATCAGAAAGACGTTAAGTGGTATTTTTAATCAACGAAGAAATTTCTAAATGGTAGCTCGCTCCAATAGGGGAACAGAATTTAAGTTGTTTTTCCTCTTTTACCGGTTAATAACTGACTGACCCTTTTCTCTCGTCTGACAGTTTTTCGCGCCTATATGCGAGACTTCTCATGATTGACCATTTGTTGTTGTTCACACAGCCGGTCCTCAAATTCACTTGTAGTGGAAAGGCGGCTATTGCATTATATCATTAGAAGCGTTATTCCATAAACCACATGATCCATGACAACTCAAATCAGGTGTCTCATTCGATCTGCCACTGGAATTATGGAGGTCGGGTGACAGGACTTTAGCTCGTTTTATCAATTATACAAATACTTCATTAAGGAATTGCAGTAGCATGAAAACTTGAATTTTAGGATCAAAGTTCTCCCTTCAACCTAATACCCTACGAAAAGAAAAGAGTTTATTTCGTCCCTTCACTAAACTTCTTTGTACTAATGCTCATGTTACTGGCATGCCATGATTGTTTACGGAAAAACCTGCTTGCTGCTTCTCTTTTCTGGAATTGCGCGTCTTAGTACTATAATGTGAGAACAATAAAGCGCTTTCTTTTAATTGGTATTTTGCAAAACAAGCTTTACAGAATCCTACACCAAAGTGGGACCTCCTCGATATGTTTCTATGCGTTATTGCTGAATTGGTCAACGAGAAGCCAGTAAGAAAATGCTTTACATTGAGCTACTGAAAAACGGCAAAAATATTGCTCTGCCTGAAAAAAGGTTTATATGAAATTTTTCCTATACATTTCAGGTGAAAAATGTGAGCAGAAAGGTTGTCCAGGAATTGGAACAAGTTGCTCTGATCATGGCTATTGTGATGAGACGAACCAACTTTGTTATTGTAATCGCTATTGGAAAGGCGCTGGATGTGACTTGCCCAACTGTCCGGGTGATCCTGATGACTGCAACAATAAAGGTCTGTCTACGCATTTCATTCTCATTGAAACTTTTAAGCCCTACTATCCTTGACGTAAAATTTGCCAACTGTATCATTAAAGAGGTGTAAAAAAAACAGCTATATTTTTGCTATAGGTATGAGTCTGTGATGCTTGAGAATGGGATCCTGGAGGTTAATGGAGTCAAAAACTAGGCAATGTCCTGGCCTTCAACTTCACGACTTTGGACTTTTTCTTATTGTCATAAGACCAGACGGCTAGGGCTGCAAGAGGTAAGACTCCCTAACGAGTGTCCTAGATATGACACTAAACAATCTGACGGTGAGGCTCCAGTACCTCTTCATTATCATTTCTTCCAGGTCTTCTCTAACCCAGAGAGTTAGCACCTGATAAGGTGTTATCTTTGGGTCAAATTGAAGTGTTTGACATTTAAACTCTGTGAAAAAAGTGCAAAATCTCATTGCTAAAAGTATAACTGTTTTTACATTTAACTGTGTATAAACAAATGACTGGTGTTTAATTGAATTGTTAGAGATACATGGAAATACTTGGAACTATTTAACTTTGTTGACTTCAGTTTACAAATCATATATATCTAATATATATGTATAAACTGGATTTGGCATTGCATAACCTACAAGGGTTGATATGCCATAAAATCGAGCCAATCAATTGAACTGCCATAATTATATATAATACTTCCTCGTATGTCAAGTGAACTTAAAATGTGACTACATTACACAAGAAATATCATTGATTGGTCACTTTCTCACATTTCCGTTTTATATTTGTGCGCAACACCTAAAATTTCAAATAACGGATTTCTGTCGTTCATAATATCTTTTTAAGTTTAAATCCCTGCTCTGAACCAATAGCATGAAGCACTTTTTATGCATATTGTTCTAATTAGTACTTAGATTTTCTATCATTATTGATCAATAATAGGATGAAGAAAAAATTAGACTGAGCCCTTTTCCCAGGGTTGTTAATACAAAAATCAATATAAAGAGTCTTAACCAGAAATCAGACCCGATTTTACTGGACTTTTTGTCCGCTGACTGTATCCTCTGCGGAGAGTTAAGACACCCACCAACAAAATGGTGTCTTGATTGTAACACTAAATCACATTTGGTGATGAGGCACCACTTCTAGGGAGTGTAGAGTAGTCTCTAATTGCCATTACTCCTCGATCTTCTCTGACATGAGGTCCTATCAACTGATTTAATTAATCTGCCAGTAAATTATTTATATCAGATAGGAATATGTTTACTCTTGATCTAGGGTCCTATCTCTTGATCTAATTGATCTGTTTGTAAATTATTTGTACTTGATGGGAATTATTTGTATTAGGAATAGATATTTGTATCTATAATTATTTACTAAGGATGATTATTAGTTACTTGAAACCCTATCATTACTTGTAAATTTTCATATCAGATTGGGATATTTAGAATCATACAACTGTCTGTAAATATGATTCGTATTACATATAGAGAATTATGAAACCATAATTATTAGTATTGGTAATACTTGAACCCGTACAAATGTATACAAATTAATTTTATTTGATAGGAATACTTGATAACAAAAACGTGTTTTTAAAAAGGACTTTAAAGAAATTACACCAAATATGTCGATTTCCTAACCTCTTAGCATAAAATAACCCCAATCAATCCTGAAATACTCCAAGTTATGCACTTTTAAAGACAATTAAAAAAAACTACACTAAAATGTGAGTTTATTATGCAGAACAAATCTTCGAATGGTTGTCTTTTTTTTTATTTACTTATACACAGTATTTGAGCAATTTATTTTCTAATGCCATGTTTCTCCATTGACAATAATCCTATTTCTGTTATCATATAGGTATTTGTGATGTGGCTAATTATTTCCCACCACGTTGTGTAAACTGCACAAAATCAATGGGAGCTTCTTGTGAACTTCCTTGTGTCCATGGCCATGAAAATCCACCATTTAGCAGCCAGTGTCAATGTGATTCCTGCTACTCAGATCCTGGATGCCAGACTGAATGTTCCAATCAAGGAAAGTGCACAGCTCAAAAGACGTGTAGTTGTGAGCCAGGATTTAAAGGAACTCTGTGTGAAATACCCGACTGCCCAGGTAAATAGGATTATTTCAAAACGATTATTTATGAAATTTAAACCCATTTTAATCAAATGCTGATTATAGTAATTTTCTTAACGAATGCACATGATAGCATTTTTTTTTTCATATTTAAATGTTTACTTGCATCATCTCCCGGGATGTATATTAAGAAGTAACTAAAATTAGGAGCGAAAAAAATTAAGATTACTACGGTCATACAACTGAAAGTGACAAATTATAGTGCAGGTTAGATGCATGGTAAGGTTAACCCGACGTCGGACTTTTTACAACCACCTTATTTCTGTTTTAATTTCCATGAGTGAAATGTGGCCAATTATTTCCTTCCACGCTGTGTGCACAGTAAAAAAATCAATGTGAACCCCATGCAAAGTTTATTGAGTCAATGGCCGCTAAAATCCACCATTTTAGCAGCCAGTGTCAAGGTGATCCCAGTTGTTCAGATCCTGGATGTCAGATTGAATGTTCCAATCAAGGAAAGTGCATTGCTCAAAACACGGTTGGCCCGTTTACCAAAACTTTTCTTGTTCTCTAATGATACCTCAATTGGAAGAAAAAGGTCTAAAATGTTCAGTGACGGGTTACTCTTACCACACTTCTTCTAATCTATACTATTACAACTACAATTAATAATAATGATAATGGCTTTTCTTCTATTTTCTCTGCATTGACGCATTTGTTCTAGATGTCTTTATCTTTGTTTAATGAGATTCTGTTTCTTTTTAATTTATGTCAAAGGTGAACCCGATTGCCAAAACCGAGGAATCTGCACTCGAAAACAAAACCAATCTGTATGCATTTGTAACCCTGGATTTGAAGGCACCGACTGTTCCATTTTAGTGTGTCCAGGAACTCCTTCTTGCACTGGAAACGGTAAGTAATTTCTTTTTTGTTTGCTTAGAGTTTGCTTTGAAATTTCATTCAAGCTTTAATGAAAGAATGAACCATTCTTTGTTCTTCCCACTGGTACTCTCCTGCGTCAGTGTTCTCTTGGAAATAATGACCTAAAAGGATACATGGCGTAACGGTTATAGGCGTTGGTTCCCTAAGCTTCTAAGGAGACAATTATCTGGAGGTTGAAGGTTCAATCCTGACTACAGGCGAGTAACAATACAGGAATACTTAACACTTGTACCCGGTTATGGCTAACGGAATCAGAACAGGCGACCCCCCGTGGATTCAATAAAGGACGTAGTTCGAAGTTCCATGAAGGATCCCGAGTTCGACAAACACCTGAAGAAGGCTGGAGGACATATCGGCCGAAACGTTGAGGAAATAACTATAAAGATGCAGACAATAGTCCGAAAACCCTTAATGCTAAAAGAAAATGTATGAATCGCATAATAATCTTAGATGTTAATGTAAGAAAAAATGTTCTTGTGTAACCAACATATGTTTTGCTTGAGTGTTTATTTATCAGTGTAGACATACAAAGTAAGAGTGAAGTCATAGGATGTGCCCTGTCGACAGGGCTTACAATATTACTATATTCCCAGCAGAGGGGTGTGGCCCCTCTAAAAAAGGAATCACTTTTGCACCTCTTTGACTCTAACGAAATGCCTGAAGAAAAAACTAGATAGCAACTAAATAAATACACTGTGGGCTGTTTTGAATAAATCCTGGAAGCAGCACCCCACAAAACAACAAGTATATCGTCATTTACCACCTATCTCATAAGCTGTCCAACTAAGACGAACAAGACATGCTGGGCACTGCTGGAGAAGTAAGGGCGAACTCATTAACGACATTTTCCTATGGATACCTAGACATGGGCACACCAGTAGTAGCCGACCAGCAAAAATTTGCATTATGTTCGGATACTGGATGCTGTCTAAAGGACTTACCATGAGCGATAACTTACAAAGATATCTGTGCTGTTGGCACGCCTTGATGAAGATAATCTAAGAACTGTTTGTTGACTATGGCCAAGCTTTCCCAGACGGCTGGAGCTGTAGAATACACCATCTGTATCAGTCCTGTGTATGACGATAAACTGCATCAAATGGTGATGTGACATTTCCTGAACCCTGGAAAGTATGGAGTACGCTTTCTTTGCCAAGATCCACTCTGAATCAGATTAGCCGTACCTGTTAAACGATGGAACAAATAGATTTGTCTTTAAATCATTTGATCGGATGGTTAGTAACATCTACACAAAAAATGAAAATACAAACGTACAAGGTTGGTTTAGTTTGATTTTATGGCATATCAACCATTCTAGGGTATTTAATTCCAAATCCATTTTTATACATATAAACAGTTTTATTTCAAACAATTCACTTTTGCGCAAGTACACAGTTTAAATTTCAAAAACAGTTCTATTTTAAACAATTTAGTTTAGCATAAGTACAGTTTGAATGTCAAACGGTTCTATTTGACTCATAGATAGGATCCTTAGGTGCTACCACTCCGAGACAGAGTGGACCCTGGAGCGATGGCAAGGAACGGGTACTCTGCATTCCCCAAAGTTCCAGCATTACTGAAGCCTCACCATCAGATTGTTTAGTGTCATATCCTGGACACACGTTAGGGGAGTCTTATCCCTCTGCAGAGATGCAGTCGGTGTATTCTACAACTCCAGCCGAATGGGCCAAAGTACAAGGAAGACTAATGCTTAACATCTAGGCATAAAATAAACCCACAGAGGTCGATATGCCGTAAAAATCAATCAAAAGAAATCATAGAAAAGCAACCATTTGTTATTTCTTTATAGTGTCTTGTATTTTGTAATACTGATAAATTGGCCTAATGAGTGGAATGTTCGCCAATGGTCCGAGAGACCGAGGTAGAGACTCAAAAATGGTACTTGATGCCGCTTTGCGTTATACTCAGCATTATAAGGTATGGATCAAGGGTAAAGTGGGGCAATCCAGAGAGAGGAGTTGCGCCCTCCCCTACATCCCGGTGTAGTAGCCATTGAAAAGGGAGCCTTCGGGCCCCCCTCGACTACAGTCACCAACTTTTAACTTTATTTACTGTCCTATTACTTCTGTCTACTTTGTGCGGAGGATTCTTTAACCAGTGGGAATTATAAATAAAATCGGAACACTGACTTTTAAACAAACTGCAAAACAACAGTCAATCTGTTAAGCCATTTGATCTACTTTTCTGAATTATTCTTGTTATTGCAGCTTAACACTCTCCAGCGATCTTGTTTCTCTTTCATGCTGTTATACAAAACTGAAACCTCAGCTATTGACTTCCAA
Organism: Sepioteuthis lessoniana; assembly: GCA_963585895.1. Lineage (NCBI taxonomy): Eukaryota > Metazoa > Mollusca > Cephalopoda > Myopsida > Loliginidae > Sepioteuthis > Sepioteuthis lessoniana. Next base: position 84,706 of record CAUZXS010003672.1, read on the forward strand.
GCCACTTTGAATTAAAGGGAAACAAAAAAACTGATTCGGCAGCTAAGTCGGCTTTAGATATGGCTCCTGACAAAATCCAAATTCCATATACTGACTTGAAACCTAAAATCATACAATATAGCAGCAACGCAGAGAAAACAAATAAATAACTCGTTCTAGTAAAACCCTACCAGGAGAAAGGAAATTAGCTTTCAGAAAGTCCAGAAGGGAATAAGTCATTACATCCCGATTGTGCATTGGTCATACAAGACTTATGCACTTCTTTCTACTCGAACAAGAACAACCACCACAGTGTATAGCATACTAAACACGCTACACTGTTAAATTTTTTCTCATAGAATGCTGAGCTTAAACTCTTATTAGACAACATTTATTGTTCAATATGAAGGACGTTTTTGAAAACGTCAACATAGATGGTATTTCGTCCATCTTGAGAGAAATAAAATTAAACCAAATGTTATAAGTGTAAACATGAACAATACCATTCAAAGAAATTATAACAAAACTAAGATTTTAATATCGTTAAAACAAAATAAAAACTCTTAAGAAACAACACCACAAAAAATGTAAAAATAAATGCACAATATGGTTTCCTAACCTCTAAACATAAACTAATCCCAGACGGTTTGATATAACATTAAAATCAATCAATCAATCCGCAACAAATCACGCTTTAGACCTGACAACAAACACAAGTTTGTCTTTAATTGGAATCATTTTGAGATGAGGCTTCTTAATCTGAGAATTAATTTTTTTATTTAAAAACGTGGTGCGATAAACAACAACTATGGAAGGCAGTAATTACTGGGGATACGGTTACACGACTCAGCATTCCTATCCGAGGTCGCGGTAAAATCACCTGAAGAAGGCCAGAGGTGAAATTTGGCCGAAACGTAGTGAAAGAAGAAACAACACAAAAACTACCAAGATGAGGACAAAAATAAAAAAAATTAATTCTCAAACACAAGTTTGTCATCGTTTTCTCTGATTCAGTACTTATAGCATTAAAAAAAAAGAAAGTCACAGACCCCCAATATCTAAATTACTGAACAGACTTGAATATAACTCAAAAAAAATAAATAAATAAAAGCATCACCCTGGACAAGATACCAAGTCACATGTGCATACTTAGTAATGACAGGGCTGATACAGAAGCCAAAAAATTGATAAACCTGGACCAATCAAACATAAAAATCCCTCGAGCCAACAATCGATTAATACAGAGCACAAGGACAAACAACGAACTACATAGCATCAAAACTACTATTGAAGAATGGAAACCTGGGTACAGAAAAGTTAGAAACGAAGAAATCTTATTAGCCAGACAACTCCGCATAGGATATACCCAAATCAAACTCAGACGAAGAATCTATAATGTACAGAAAAATATAGCGTGAAACACAAGTTACTGAATTGTAGAGATCTAAACACAATCCGAAGAAAATATTACCTCGTAAACAATTGAGAAGAAATATTCAATTAATTTGAACCATACAAAATTATCCAATTCTTAAAAGAAGCTAAACTTTCCACGAAAATATAATCCAAAAATCACAAATTGTCTAACTATACATATTAATTTCCCTTGACTCTGTTGAAAATACGCAGCCAAAATTGTCAAAAAGAATCTTTCTGAATCACGTTCTGATTTCAACTTTAATCCCGAGTGTCTAAAATCCTACAACGCCTCCACTCTATGGGAAAGAACCGGAAAAGCGGGACCTTCGGGTTCAAGAATTCAGGTCGTAAATAACCCAGAGGAATTGATATGCCATTAACTAAACTCTCTCTCTTTGCATTTTTTATGATGCACGCTTGAGTAACTTTAACAAGATACCAGTTGACCAATTCTATAACACAACTAATGCCATCACCTGGGCTTTCGATACTTTGACATTTTTTGGGGTTTCCTTTATTATTAAAGATCCTTTTTTCATGTATCTATTTTTTCCTTACTGCTATTGTCTCTCAGGAAATTTTACATTTGGCATTTGGCTCTTGATTTGATTAGTATGCTGCTTTTATATGGAGGTAACAAAGGTTTTTATGTTCTGAGTATGTCTTTTAGATTTCTCTTGAAGAGTATCAAACTTATTTCTGATAATTACCGTTTACTGATTGCTTATTACCAGTATTGGCAAGTTTAGTTTAGATTCTTTATTTAATGGCATGTCAACCTTTGTAGGTTATTTAATGCTAAATCCATCCCTCAAGAAGAATAGTAGTGGTACAATTTAACCCATAGCTTGGGGGATAAGGGGTTTCACACCTTTCTCAAGGATATTTGTCCGAAAGTGAACGTAATAGCGCGATTGGAGTTCGAACTCACTCACTACGATTCTGCAGTCCGGTGCTTTAACCATTACACCACGAGGACACCACCAGTATTGGCAAGTGAAGATCATTTCTATCATGAATCTTTACCTGCTTACTTCTTATTTTTGCGAAGGCTTAGGTGAATCTTTCGTATGTCAGCGTTGATATTGAATATCTTTTTAATCTTTGGATGTTTTTAATACTGATGGTTTCAAGGATTTGTAGGCGTTTGGTGGGGGGGGGCATTTATCTTTATATGCGGTTTTGGTGGTGTTCCGGACAGACATAGAGAAACTAGCAAGAAAGCTTTAGAAAAAACACAAGATCATAAAAAAGAAAAGTTCCGTAGTCATTAACCGAACTTGTTTAAACAATAACTTGATGTCAAAATATCTAGTGTGTGTGTATATAAATAGGGAGATGGAAAGAGAGAGAGGTTCGCTGATAAGAGACGGATTCATGAAAATAACCGTTTTCGCTGCTGCCTCTCTGCAAACATATATGCAATGAGCGCTTTGTGGGATATCTGTTTCTCAGCCTCGAGTTCTAAAACTGTACACAAATCTCTTTATCAGGTTCGTACTTGGACGACTCTTCACATTAAAATGGGTGACACTGTATTTTCTTTCTGTTGAAATTATAGATTTTTCAGTTGAATACTTTAGTTGATATGCCATAAAACCAAATCGTTGTTGGTTATTTAATGCCAAATCCTGTTTTTACATGTACGTCAAATATGATATGTACACACATTTTGTAGAATCACTCAGTTAAGTGATCAGACAGTTCTATTTCTAACAATTCAATTTAGTATGTCATTTGTTTGCCTCCAGTTCAAATGTCAAACAGTTTCATTTGACTGATAGATTGGACCCTATCTATATTTACCCAACCCCTCCGATCGGGCAGGATATGACACAAGGTCAGTTTTTAAGCGGAGTTTAACAGGTTTGAATTCAGAGTTTTCCTTCTCCTAGACTAGTTGCCTCACCAAGGCTGAAGAACCCAGTCTGTCCTACTATTTACCCATAGCTGGAGGGAGAATAAATGGATTCATACCTTTCCCAAGAGTATTAGGGCTATGTGAAATGCAATCAGTCAGGTCCAGGATTTGAACTCGTGTCGCCGTGTCCATATCCTGCGACGATAACCATTACACCACAGGCACCTCAAGGTCTTCATTATCAACCTTCCTCCCTCTATTATTAACTATAGCTTATTTCACTTGATTAACCAAATATTAGATGACCTATAAAATCGCTGGCTTCATCATCATTATTACTAATGCTTCTATATAATGAATAACGAAAGATTTAGTTTAGATATTCAGAGTTACTTTCGTTACATCGAAGGATCATTATTATAATAATTATCATATTTACTCAACCCCTCCGCTCGGGCAGGATATGACACAAGGTCAATTTTTTAAGCGGAGTTTAACAGGTTTGAATTCAGAGTTTTCTTTCTCCTGGACTATTTGCTTCACCAAGGCTGAAGAATCTAGTCTGCCCTACTATTTACCCATAGCTGGAGGGAGAATAATTGGATTCATACCTTTCCCAAGGGTATTAGTGCTATGTGAAAATGCAATCAGTCCAGGATTTGAACTCGTGTGGCCGTGTCCAATTCCTGCGACGATAACCATTACACCACGGGCACCTATACGGTGCTATCACTCCGGGTCAGAGCGATGACAATAAAGGGGTACTTTGCATTCCCCAAAGCTCCAGAATTACTAGAGCCTCACCATAGGATGGTTTAATGTTATATCAAGGACATTCATTGGGGAAGTATCACCACTCTTCTTAGATACACTCAATGTATTCTACAGCTCCAGCCGACTGGGCTTAGTTGAATTGTAAAATTATGTTGTTTTTAGCTTATTCTTTCAATATATAACTTGCCTTTTTCCATTTCCTAATATTACATACAATATTTGACAAATAATAGAAAAAAATCATCTCAAGAATAAGATAGTTAAGAATTTTTAAAATGCGTCAATTTTTGTGGGCCTCGATATATATAAAATATACGTATATTTCTTTTAGGTTTTGTCGATATTCGAGGCGAGGCAGAAATGTTCATATGATGACGTCATATCTGGCGTTGATGACTTTTTGGATAATGAGATCTAAGCACTGTAACACCGATGTTAGAAGTGTGTTGACCGTAACGAGAATATGTTGAAAAATAAACCCCATTTGGTCACATTCAATGAGAATGTCTCGGTCAGTCTATGAACTTCTCAGCCGACCTTTATGTTCTTCAGGCTTTATATTAAGTTTCGTGGCACTCAAAATGTGCTATTATGACACTTTTCCGGGGATTCTTTTCCCTCAAAAATTGCTGCTTTTTCCGGGGTTACCTTTCCCAAAATATTCCAGCATATGATTTATTTAACCCAAATGTACATGCATTTAAGCCAAATAAGTAAGTGCTTTCTCGAAACCCATTTATCTGCACTTTAAGAAGAATAAAGCAATATATAATTATGGGATGGGCAAATTTTTCTTAACTATTCTTGTTGTTGAGCCATAAACGTCTCCTGTGGTATAGTTTATGTTTCATGTTTAAATTTTAAAGATTGATGACCTTATGTTTGTATTTTGACAGGCAATTGCACTCTATTGAATGGACATTCAAATCCACCCCAGTGTATTTGCAAACATGGCTTTAGTGGTGAAGCGTGTGATTCGTGCCTCCCAAGGTTCGTGGGACAACAATGTGATCAATGTCAAACTGGATACATTGGTTTTAAGACAGATTGTTCAGTGTTTTGTCTTCACGGCTATGCAACAGAAAAAGGTATGCTGTTCTAATATTACCTGCTTTTCTAGATTACTGTACAATACTTGAATCACTAATACAATCATTAAGAAAATACCTGTCTCCATTTTTCTTTTCTCATTCACATATACACGATTATACAATTAAGTTAATGGAAAACTAAGATTTTTCATCTTTTCTTTGTGGCGTCATTATTGAATCTTCCAACTTTTTCTTTTATCCTTGTGTTGACTTTCATCTGAATTGTGTATTCAATTATGAAAGAACGATGGTCGGTTTGATTTAATAAATTTTTCGACAAAATTTTTCCCCACTCATTCGAACCGCTGACTGGTATTGCATGGATTGAAATCATTTATGTTCCCAAGTTGACAGATCTGAAGAATGTGAAAAATCGCTTCATTTCAGTTGAGTTTTCGGCGTCCCATTTGCAACATAAGATTGTCATGCAACAAATTCACCGATCGATTTCTAAGCTGCATTCAATGGAGAGGCTCCAGTCCAAGAGCTTTGAGGAATGGGAAATACCTATTTCATTGCCATTACTCCCATATCCACTCTGATCCAGACTGGTAAAACCTTTCAGGGTTTCCATTAATGGATCAAACATATTTGTTTAAAATTATTCGTATTTCGTAGGAATACTTTAACATATTGTCCCATTCGGCTGGGGCTGTAAAATACACCGACTGTATCTCTGTAGAGGGGTAAAACTCCCCCAATGAGTATCCTGTTTATGACACTAAACAATCTGAAGGTGAGGCTTCAGTAATGCTGGAGCTTTGGGAATGCGGAGTACCCCTTCCTTGCCATCGCTCCGAGGTTCACTCTGACTCGGAGAGGTAACACCTGATAGGGTCTTATCTATGAGCCACCATTTAAACTGAGTGCAAACAAATGACTTATTCAAAACTTAATTGCTTTGAAAAGAACTGTTTAATCATTTAATTGCGTGTAAACAAATGACTGATGTTTAATTGAATTGTTAGTATTAAATAGCAGTACTTAAAAACATTTATCTGTGTGCAAACAAACGCTTAACAATAGATAGAATTATTCCAATTAGATTGAAATATGTGAAACCATAAAACGGTGTGCAAAAAATAAGCTCAGGCTCATTTAAAAATGTTAACTACAAAATGTGTTTAGAAATCATATGTCTAATATATATGTATAAAAAGGATTTGGCATTAAATAGCATACAATGGTTAATGTTAAAAAACCAAACCAAACCATATATTTCTAATATATAAGTATAAAGAGGATTTGGCTATAAATAACCTACAATGGTTGATATGCCATAAAACCCAACCAAAGCAAATCATATATATTTGATATACATGTATAAAAAGTATTTGGCATTAAATAACCTATAATGGTTGATATGTAACAAAAAACAAACCAAATCAAATCATATATATTTAATCTATATGTATAAAGATTTGGCATTAAATGACCTACAATGGTTGATATGCCATAAAACCCAACCAAACCAAACCAAATCATATATATTTGATATATATGTATAAAGTAGATTTGGCATTAAATAAACTACAATGGTTGATATGTCAAAAAGCCAAACCAAACCTTGATGACGTATAACGATAAATTATTCTTAAGAATTGTTGCTTAAAGTTACATGGCATAACTACTTACAAAAAAGACTTAAGAAACAACAGCACAGGAAATGTAAATATGAACGTACATTGAACCCAATTCCCTTAACTACAAGGCATAAAATAAACTAGTGTTTTGTATGCAGCAAAAATCAATCATTATGGGCATGGCACATTTTTCAGTCTGAAATTTCATTCCTATCTCTTAGCCGTAGATTCTAATCATTTGCATTTATGTTTATTGTCCTTTTTCATTTTTGAAAAATATCCTAATATCATCCAAATTATTTCTCAACTTAAGAGGAACTCACTACATCGTTAGTTGGTGGTCTTTCATTGATGTCTGTGTAACAACAAATCTCCTCGGGTCTATCAGGCTCTTCAGAGTATTCAAACTAATATTGACTATGCTGTGGTGGGAATAGTTTCTATTCTTTTAGTCTCTTTTCCTTGGTATCACCGTTGCCTTAGTATTTCACAGCATTTTCAGCTCTCTGGCAAGATTATTATTATTATCGTTATTCCTAATAAAAAAATTATGTATTGATTTTTCAGTTTGTCATTTACTTACCGATGATTATTTTCGTCGAAATTGGAACTGCGGGTGGAAAATCGTTTGTGGGAATGACGAAAAGTAATTTGATTCATGGACAGCATGGCGGAGTCACAGGGTGAATTAGTTTTGTAATGTCCGTTCTTCTCTGTCCATTTCTTGCATATTTCAATATTAAAATCCTCGCTGAGATGATATCTGAATAACTGACAATTTTTGACATTTTCCATTTCTGATTATCTAATATATAAATGGCATTTTCTATTAAGACGTTACACCCAAATCTCAAAAACCAGCCACATTCCACCCAAATTTTGATGATAATTTGGGAGAATTACATTTTTAACTTATTTTTCCACTACTAAGTGGTTTCTTGTTGTGCTACTAAGTATTCGACGCTGATGAAGGGTTCAACACAAAAAAAAAAAAAAAATGTTTGTCCTTAATAGGAAAATGGGAGATCTCGCCGAAAGTATGTCTCTAACAAAAATTAGTGGGACGCTGAATTGCGTAACTATGACTTGACTAAGTGATTGATTTTAACGGCATGTCAATCCGTCTAGGATTATTTCATGCCAAGAGATTAGAGAATCTTATTAATAATTTTTATGTAGTTGTTTCTTTAAAGTTTTTTTTTTTTACACACAGTAATATATCAAGTATTTATATCTTATTATCATCATCACCATGTCGTGCTGCTAGCACAGATTTCCCTAACTCTTTCTCTCGCCATTCGCCTCTATAATCGATCGCTTCCGGCAGGTCTTCTAGACTACATCCTGTGTCCGTACAAAGCTGTTGGAGATAATTTCTAGTTGGTCGTCCAACACTTGCACATCTGTGTGAAGGAGTTCATTAGGAGAACGTCGTTCGTTCTTTCTTCTCCAGCAGTGTCTCGCATGTCTTATCTGTCTTATTTGGATAGTTTTAAAGGTGACCGTACAGCTGCTGTTTTGAGGGGTGTTGCTTCCAGGATTTGTTCAATATAACTCGTAGCATTCTTGTAAAATTCCCGTCTAACTTTTTCTCAATACGCTTAGTCAGCAACCATACTTATGAAGGAGAAATAATTACTTGAAAGCATATTGTAATGACTATTTGATAATGATTAGTTGTTTGCACGGTCATATTTTCAAGTAAATAATCCTTCATCATCCTCAAGTCATGCTGATACTTCAGATTTCTTTGAATATATATATATATATATATATATATATATATATATATATATATAATCTAAATGCTCAGACTGCAAAATATAGGTCTTTGTTGATCATCTACAGAACTTCACTTATGAGTTCGTCCCTACTTCTCCAATAGTGCCCACCATGTCTTGTTCATTTTATCTGGATGGCTTTTAGATGGGAAGCAAGCGGCCATACAGCTGTTGTTTTGTTTAGTACTCTTTCCAAGATTTGTTTCAGACTGTAGTCTTGAGTAGTTCTCATCTATCTTTTTCTGCAAGTGTCTTGTCTAGGATCGAGGTCAAGTCCTGTTTCCAAAGTGCTTGTTTCAAGATCGAGTGATTGATTCTTCGTGTTTTAAATGTTTTACAGCCATAGTATATTGATAGATTTTCCGTCATCTGATCCCAGATCTACACTAAGCGCTTTAATGTTATTTTTCTACATCCTTAAAACATATCTTAGCTACATATTTCGAACATTTACAATGTCGTAACACTCCGTAAAACAGCTGCTTAGCTAACCCGACATATGCATAAACAAACACAATATGAATGTTTTGTACATATTTATTCTGAGGGTGAGTCTTCTGTTACATAAATCCTATGAATATGCCTAAAATATCAACTAATTACTAGTTTACGACGCATATATCACAAGACCGAAGCAGTTCGATCTCTTGATGGTGCCTGCTATGAATGCTAATACCACGGTAGTGGGTGCGCAGAAATGTTGCGCATTGCATCACTCTGAGTATGATTGGAAAGCCACGCAGATGAACATGATTTACGAATTCGAATTAGCCCATAACGCCGCGGAAGTAACCGAAACTGTTTGTCGTGCGAAAGGTGAAGGTACAGTTCATCACAGTACAGTAAACAGATAGTTCAAGAGATTTCGCTCGGGTTGCAAGAAGCTCGACGATCAATAAAGGTTAGGTAGGCTTAAAACTGTAGATTCCGTGGCCGTGCTCAAAGCCACTGAGCCAAATCTGGTGATCATCGCTCAGAAGAGAGTCTCGGGCGAGCTCGGCATCTCACAATCTAGTGTGATTCGTCACCTTCATGAACTTAGCAAATGTGGATGCTGCTGCAATGTGTCTCACATTTCCAAACATTTGTCTCAGCCTAGTATATAAATTTTGAGAGAAAGTTTACCGATGGATCGAATGCGACTAAACTATCCAACTCCTGAGAGCCATAGCCCACACAGGCTTAGGTACTGGTATAAAGACCTTAATCAAATAATTCAGATCACTAATATAATAAAAGCTTGATAATCGCTATTTCATATGCAGAACAGTCAGAAAGCCCTACCACTGAGAGCTTGAAACTATCAGCCAACAGGGACTCTGTATAGTCTTCAGAGTCTTCTCTACCACTTCAATAGAAAGTTTATACATAGAACTTAACAACCCTCAACTCTTCTTGTTGCCCAGTCGGCTGGGGCTGTAGAATACACTGACTGGTGTCACTAATTGGTGTCTTGGATATGACACTAAACAATCTGATGGTGAGGTTCCAGCAGTGCGGGAGCTTTGGGGAATGCGGAGTACCCCTTCATTACCATCGCTCCCAGGTCCACTCTGGCCCGGGGTGGTAACACCTGATATGGTCCTATGTATTGGTTAAATAGAACTAACAGCATACTTATGCTAAACTGAATTGTTTGAGTAAACTGAATAGCTTGAAATAGAAATGTTTTTGACAATTAAACCGTACTTACATTAAAACTGCGTGCTTATGCTTATCTGAATTATTTGAAAGAGAACTGTTTTTTGACATTAAAACTGTATTTACACTTAATTGAATTGTTACATATAATTGCTTGAATAGTTTGAAATAGAAATGTTTTTGACAATTAAACTGTGTACTTATGCTAAACTGAATTGGTTTAAATAGAACTGATTATTTACTTTAAAATGGATTTGGTGTTAAATAACCTACAAAGGTTGATATGTCATAAAACCCACCAAATCAAACCAAACCCCACTCTTCTTGAGAACACAAACTTGCACTCTAATACTGGACTAAACTCATATCATGCCCTCAAAACCTTGTTTATAACTGTATCTTGGAAATAAGATACAAAAACCTGTTTGAAAATAACGCAAAGGCCATCAAACCTTTTAATCTAAGAATCCAAATCCCCCTCGATGAAATCAAAATCATCCTCAAAATATTACAAAATACCATCCTCCTGAAAACAGCACAATAGACCATAAATCAACCAATAGTAAAACTAGAACCAACCAAATTATCCAAACCAAAACACACTCCACCACTTTCCAAGAGGAATTCCTTAACATCCAAAATAACATATCTGAAATATCTACAAATTAAAATTACCATCACGTTATCAAAAGCCTGGCTTAAACATTTTTATTTTAAATCAGTCTATTTGACTAATCAATATTACAATTGGATTTTTATTGAATGTGATAGAAGATGTACTGACTTCCTGGCATATACCATCACTTAAGTCGAATGTTTTTGCTATTCTTGCTTACCAATACCTAAAATCTTTTCCATCTTTTGTTGTCGAAGTCATTCATATTAAGTACAGAATAATCCTTCATCTTTATTCAGGTAATACATTCTGTTGATTAGGGCACCTCGGGTGGTGTAATGGTTAGCATGTTAGACTAGCAAACCTACACGAATGAGTTCGATTCTCATTAGGTGCCCCATTCATGCGGCCTTGTGCTACATCTAAGCAAAAGGCTTAGTAAATTAAATACATTCTGTTGATTAAATATTTTTATGTTCAATTTATAAATTCTATTTTATGAATAATACATGTGAGAATTTTAAATTTTATGCATGAATCAAAATTATCCTAGTATCATAAGAATCTCTTGAAAAAAATATAATTTTTACGCGCTAATCTACAACACAAAACGCACGAGCTAACTTAAAAATAGATCACATTATCATTCGATTTTATGCTTTTTACTTTTCCAGTTAGGATTAGAGTGTAGTATGCGTCCAATTACTGGCCATTCTGAGCTATAATCTTATTCTGCTTTTATGTTCGAAGATTGTGATTTTCTACTTGGGATCACAGTGTAGTAAACGTGTCCAATTCCCGCCTTTTAATTGGTAATAATATTCTGCTTCTTTGTATGCATGACAGTAACTTTTTTCTACCTTGGAAAAGAGTGTAGTATCTACTCGATCTCCGACCCTTATGTGCTGGAATCATTTATCTTTCTGACTTAGAAACCTACATAAAGGAATTAAGGAAAAGGAAGTAAAAAGGGAACAAAAAAAATCAAGGTTGTAGGAAGAATGGAAGGTGGGAAGAAAACTAAAGGAAAAAATAAAACAATCCATAAAGTAAGGTCTCCAGCCTCGATTTCTTTTGTCACTAAGTCACTGGTCCCGGCTTCTTTGCTTTTTCATCAATATGTAAAGTTCACTAAAGGACGCTACTCTTTGAACAGACAATGAAAAACTCAGGTTTAATTTTTCCCTTTTATTTTCTTTTTTCCATAGGTGGATCTATATGCAAATGCTTTGATGATGACACAAATGGACATTGGACGGGTGCAAGTTGCAATGAATGCCAGCTTGGTTGGAAACTTCCTTCTTGTACAGAATGTGCCAAAGGTCAGTATTTCTATAGGTCAGTTACTGGCCGTTTGAACCTCCTACCTTTCTTTGACCACTCTTTTATTTGCCATCAGATACAGGATAGTTAAAATGAGCACATAACATTACTTTGTTTGTAAGTTAAACAACTAGTAAACTATCTTCAAGTAGATTTTTTACGTTTTGCTTTGGCTGTTCTCAAGGGATCACACACATACATGCGTGCATATACAACCTTCGTCTCAATTATTGGCACCCATGTAACTTCAGGAAATATTGTTGAATAAATCTTGAAAAAAAACGAATTCAATGAAACCCCTTTGTCTTTAAATAACTGGATAAAAAGAACAGTAAATGATAAAACATTTATATAAAATTGGTTATTTTCCGTTTATCTCTAAATATATTGCAAAAAAAAAAGTTATCCCTGTGGTGTACTGGGTAAAGTACTTGACTGCGATATCGTAGTAAATTAGTTCAAACTCTAGTCGTGCTATTACATTCACTTTCGGGATTATATTCAAAGGAAAAGCATGAACTCCTTTATCCTCCAGCTATGAGTTAAACTGTACCACAGGTGTCCTTCTACAAGGATGGTTTTGGCATTAAATAACCCACGAATGTTGATATGCCATTAAACAAAGAAACAAAAACTGATATACATTTAGGCATAAAATATATTCATAAACATTAATGGAAATGTGAGAAAAATGACGGTGAGATTTAAGTACACGTGACATTCATTCCAGGAAAAAATCGAAAGAATGTCGTTTTGCGAGTAAAATTCATACGATCCTTCTCAAGTGATTTCCTCCAGTCACCTTACGTCGTAATAACCTAAGCTTCATACTTATCTATATAGGCACTCTGTTTTGTTGTGGGACCCTTAACAAAGGATCTTGAAATGATTATTCGCTATTTTAGCGAAGGTTATCCTCTTTAGGTCTCTGTGCCAGACTAATTGAAACTTCGTAAATTTCTTTATAAGCGATGAAAGAAAAATAATCATTTCTGATTCCAATTCATTATTCGAATATCGATTACCTGCAAACATTCTTTTTTTAACTACTGTATTCTCTTAGATTTCAAAATATTCATGAACAAGATTTTTTAAAGATATTTACATATTATAAAATTTGCTTCCTAAAAATAGATTGACAAGGAAGTCTTGCAGAAACGATCCAGTTATTTATACCAATTCCATTTTAGTAAAGACTTTAATACTTGCATCTTCACTCCAAGAAGAATTAATTTGATTTTATTCGTGTGCTTTGCAAATCTATGGATTTGAACAAACAAAAAAGATATCCATCCCCTCGTCTGCCATACTTATAAAAGTCGTATCGTGTTTAATATCTCCAACTGACGACCTTGCAACCGCCGTGGTTGCTAGTAGAGTAGTAATTGGTTTTCAACCTGAAAAAAAAAATGAGTCTTATCTTCTGAACACAAAAATAAGTCTCATCACTTATTAGACTAAGTGGACGATTTTTTTCCCCGAACATAATATTCTCATTATTTAGCCGACTGAACTTGTATGTTCATAAAAATATCATGTGCATTCAAGTCGGTAATGAATTATGTATATATTCACATTTGGGCTAACTGCCTTTTCACCGGGCTAAAAATATGCTGACAGTACCCCCTGTAGAAGGGTGAAAAAAAAGTGTCCTAGGAATGACACTAAACTGCATTTGATGGAGTTATGGAGAGTGAGGAGAGTTCGTTCATTACCATTACTTCCAGGTCCACTCTCACCCAGACTGGTAGTATTTGATAAGCTCCCATCGATGGGTCAAACAGATTTTCTTAAAAGTTATTAGCATTTTATAAGGCCATTTGCAAAAAAGAGACCTTTTAAGAAACATCAATACAAAAAATGTAAAGATGAACAAACAATGAACGCGATTCTCAAACGTCTAAGCATAAAATAACCTTAGACAGGTCAGAAATAGGGAGCGTAGATATATTCTCTTTTGTACTTGTTGCCCAGTCGGCTGTACCTGCAAAGGAGTAAACCCCACCCCATCGAGTGTCCTGATATGACACTAAACAATCTTATGGTGAGGTTCCAGTAATGCTTGAGCTTTGGGGAATGCGGAGTACCCCTTCATTGTTATGTATGGGTTAGAACTAACTGCATACTTTTGCTAAACTGAATAGTTTCAATTAGAACTGTTTGAATAAACTGAATAGCTTGAAATAGAAATGTTTTTGACAATTAAACTGTACTTACATTTAAACTGCGTGCTCATGCTAAACAGAATTGTTTGAAATGGAACTTTTTTGACATTGAAATTCTACTTACTTAAACTGAATTGTTTAATATAAAACTGTTTTGACATTTAACTGTGTAAAGAAAATCTATACTAATATTAAACTGAATTAGCTGAAATAGAACTGTTTGAATAAACTGAATAGCTTGAAATAGAAATATTTTTGAAAAACTGTGAACTCACGCTAAACTGAATTTTTTTTAAATAGAACTATTTGCTTAAAAATGGATTTGGCGTTAAATAACCTACAAAGGTTGATATGCCATAAAACCAAAACAAACAAACAAAATCTTTTTTACTTGCAAATTTTTGTTTCTGAGGATGATGCGTCATTATCAGGATAGATGATACACGCTCAGAATAAGTGGTTTCATGCCTTTCTTTAATAGTCTATCATCAGTCTCTGACTGTCTATTTACATTTCTTTTTTCAGATTTTGTTGGGCCCGGAGATTGTGCAATACGATGCATGCATTCCCAGGGGAAATTTAAAGACAAGAACGACGGTGAAGGTGGCACTCAGCCGGTAATTCCTCGTTTCCGGTGCATCACTCGTGATCAAGGAAGTTTACTGAAGGCCTGGTTCGGCTATGAAAATCTTAACACTCACAATATCTACATCCCTATCGGTAACGATAACAACATCAAAGCGACAGTGCCTGTCAACAAAGAACACATGACGTCGAAGTTCTCACCTGGTTTAAAGAAATTCGCTTTTTATATTGGGTAAATGTTGCCTGCATTTTTATTTCTGATCTTAATTTTTTAAGCTAGCGAAGCGCCAAGTAAGAAATGAACTTAGCATTCATGACTGGCAAGACAAATCACTCCATCACATCACCCCTTTCATATGTACATTATCACTCAAAATTAAATATACACTGGGGATTTTTTTTAAGTTAATTTTGTTTGGTTCTTGGTTTTTAAATGGTATATAAAGCGAATTTCAAGCAATTCAGTTTAGCATAAGGACACAGTTTAGTTCTGTTTAACTCATATATAGGTGCTACCACTCCAGGCCAGAGTGGACCTGGGAGCGATGGCAATAAAGAGGTACTCTGCATTTCCCAAAGCTCCAGCATGACTGGAACCCCACAATCAGATTTTTTTAGTGTCATATCCAAGAAACTCGTTGGAGGATTGTCTTATGACTGTTTTGACATTTAAATTGCGAACTTAAGCTAAAACTGAATTGCTTGAAATAAAACTGTTTTCATGCTAAACTGAATTGTTTAAAATAGAACTGTTGTTAAGTTTTAAAATAGATTTGGCATTGAATAACCTACAATGGTTGATATGCCATAAAACTTAACCAAACCAAATCATATAAATTTAATATATATGCATAAAGAGGATTTAGCATTAAATAACCTACAATGGTTGATATGCCATAAAACCAAACCAAAGCCATCCTAATAGAAGCACAGTTGTCATCATCATCCTCATGTCGTGCCGCCAGCACGGATATCCCTGACCCTCTCTCACCACTTTTCCCGATCGTCCATCGCCTCTGGCAGGTCTTCAAGGTTACATCCCGTATCCTCACACAGCTGCTGTATGTTCGTTCGAGCTGGTCGTCGTGCTTTTGCCTGGCCATATGTGGGGGTCCATAGGAGTACATATATGAGTTCGTCCCTGCTTCTCCAGCGGTATCCTGCATGTCTGGTTCGTTTAACTTGAATAGTTTTCGTGATGGGAGGCAGGTGGCCGTATAGTTGGTGCCTTGTGTGATGTTGCCGCCAGGACTTGTTCAATCCATAGCTGGGGGAATCCATACCTTTTCCATGAGTATTAATCCGAAAGGGAAAGTAATAACTCGACTGGAGTTCGAACTTGCTTGTTGCGATGTCACAGTCCGACACGTTTGCCACTACGCCACGGAAACACTCCAAGTTAACTTCCTTCTCGGCCCAAAATACCAAAATTTTTGCCCTGTCAGCTGGGGCTCGAGACTACACCGACTGCATCTCTGCAGAGGGGGAAATGACTCCCTCAACAAGTGTCCTGTTTATGACACTAAACAATCTGATTGTGAGGCTTCAGTAATGCTGGGGCTTTGGGGGATGCAGAGTACCCCTTCATTGCCATCCTTCCAGGTCCACTCTGGCTCAGTGTGGTAGCACCTGATAGGGTTTTATTTATGGATCAAATCGAACTAAACTGTAATAACCCTTAAATGAATTGTTTGGAATTAACTGTTTTCATATTTAGCTGTGTAAATAAATGACATGTTTGATTTAATTGTTCGTGATACATAGCAATACTTGGAACCATTTAACTTTGTTGACATGCAAAACTGAATTGTTTGAAATAGAACTGTTTTTATATTTAACTGAAATATTTGAAAACATGAAGACCTTTTATAGAAATGACTTGATTGGCGTTAAATTAACTGAAAAGGTTAGATACCCTCTAAAAAACACAATACCGGAATTTTATTATTTCTAGTAAAAGAGAATACAGTCAAAACTGATATTATTATGTATTATTTATTACCAAACTCAAACACCATAGAAAATCAGAAAATATGAATTTGTATCAATCCAAAAATAAGAACCATCTAATACAGACAGTGATGCAAAAAAGATGTTAAATTTCTTAGGGAAGCCCTTTTGTGATATAATTTTAAATAGTCCCCATATGTTCACTACCTCTATCAACATATTTTAGCAATCTCCCACAGGTGATTAAAAAATATTAATATTTCTTTGAGTGTATCTTTATTAGAAAAGTAGAACTGATATTACGGACATAATCAAGGAAGATTCCATTAATATGTTAACAGTGTGAGTGAACAGGTGGATACTTTAAAATTATATCATAAAGGAGCTCCCATAGAAATGTTTACAATTTTTTAAACACCTTGATTATATTTGTGCAATTCTTTCTCTGATCATAGATGTTTTATTTTTTGTTATTTTCGATGGAATTGATTTTTTTGATAAATAATACCTGTTTCATTAAATAATTTATACATCATATACTTATATATTTTAATTTATGATGTTCAATATTGATGATGAAGCATGTAGATCTAAGTTTGAATAGCGTAGGCACAGTCAACGACGATTGGTTACGTTAAGTTTCTCGTCAATGCGATCATCATATCATATATATATATTGATTTGTGAAGTGTGACCTTTTTGTATTCTGAGCCATGGTAAGTGAATAACCTTTAATGACATAATTTGTTTGTCTGGCGAGATGCAATTCCTCCAGAATATTAAGTTTGTTTTTTCTGTGGACTAGCCATAAAATTAATTTTACGAAATTATTTTTTCAAATCATCACTTGTTAGTTCAATTCCCACTAGGTACGAATAGATCCTATAATATCGTTTTCTTGATAACTTTAAAAACATACTTTCTTTTCGGCAATTTTCTCAATTCTAATTCATTCATTGACTATGTAACTATCAATAATATGAGTGTACTATATAACCCTCATATTCCTAGGAAAATGTGTTTCCTCCAAGGCATATGTCCTAGTGGAGCTCCGTGGCGCATGGGGAGCATAGTCAGCGAAACTCAAAATATATTTTATGGTTTCTGAGAAAAAAAAAACAAGCAAAAAGACTCCACTATGAATCAGATTCAGATTACGAAAAAAAAAACATATTATTATACTTGAATCTAAAGAACTTCCTTTTAACAAAACTAGCCCCACTTGTTATAGAAAAAACATTTTTTTAATAATTACCTGAAAATCAGTTTAAAACCTTTAAAAAAATCCTTACAGAATTGGCAACAAAAACAGACTGAAATATTACCCAAATTGAATTCTATAACATAAGCATATTTTCTTATCCTCATGAGAGACTTAACATCTCTAGAGGTGTGGCAACGGAACAAAGACTTATCCCTATGCTCGATCAAAGAAATACAAAGCGAACTCAAAAAAGAAAATGCAATAAATGTCAAAAGAATGACCATCAGAAAATTAAATCAGACAACACTTAGATACTTACCTTCCACAATTCAAAACCCCCATGTGAAATAAAAATTGGAAATATGATAGACAAAGTTGAACAATATATACCAAATTTCAGAAGGTGCCATAATTGCCAAAGAAATGGACATTTAAAAGAAAACCAGTATGCGAGAAATGTGGAGCATTCGAACCAAATAAAAGAAACTTGCAAAAATAATTTAAAGTGTAGCAATTGTAATGAAAACCACAGATAAGACTCAGAAAACTGAAGAAAAAAAGAAAGAAAAATTATTAAAAAAATTAAATTCAACCACATAAGTATCTTCCCAGAAGCAAGAAGACTTGTAGAAATATCTTTCATCACACCAACTTTTGCAAAAATCGCCAAAATTCCCAAAAATCTAAATGAAAATCAAGTAAATACTGAAATTAAAACAAAAAAAAATAAAAGAATTGATAGACGTAATAAATGAACTACAAAATCAAAAAAAAAAGCCCAAAAACCACAATACCGAATGTAGAAATAAAAAGCAGGACACATGGCGTAACGGTTGGTTCCCTAAGCTTCTAAGGAGACAATCATCAGGAGGTTGAAGGTTCAATCCTGACTGCAGGCGAGTAACAATACAGGAATACTCAACACTTGTACCCGGTTATGACTAACGGAATCAGAACAGGCTACCCCCTTGGATTCAATACAGGACGTAGTTCGAAGTTCCGTGAAGGTTCCCGAGTTCGACAAACACCTGAAGAAGGCCGGAGGACATATCGGTGGAAATAACACTAAAGATGAACACAATAGTCCGAAAACCCTTAATGATAAAAATCAACCAGCTTTGTCTCAGAAATTTACACAACGAATCCAAACAACACCTCAACAACTAAACTAAATAAAACACCGGCTATAAAAAGTAGATTCAGATCAACTCGAAGAACAAAAGAAAAAGATCAAAAAGCCAACTCAAAACCCCCAATAAAAACTAAAACAATTCTGAAAATATAGAGCCAATGGAAAATGATATGGACTCATCACCAACGATCTAAAATACGAAAATAAAACAAAACATTCCAAATTCTCAATGGCACACAAAATAATTCAGTGAAAAATAGAAAATCACAACCAAAACAAGTTTATAACAAAGCAGAACATACAGACTTTATAAACACTCCTGACCAAATAGCAAAATACGCACAAGATAATCCGATTGAATTGCAGTGATTACAAAGTAAATTACTATGAGCTGCTTCAATTTATAGATGAACTAAATCCTACAACCATATGCCTCCAAGAAACCTTTAAAGAAGGTGTGACAACGCAAATATGAAAATCTATTAACAATATGACTACATACAGGATACTGGACAAAGAGATTCGGGTGGAGTTTATAAATCATTTTGTAAAATCCTGAATTTGCGGGGTGGGGATCAATGACCAATTGATACGTAGTTATACTCAATTGATTGCTTAATCTAATTTTTATCGTCGGTTTTACATTGAGAAATTAAGATTTTATATTCAATATTCAAATTAAATAAGTTACTTGTCTTAATCTCTCTCACTCATCAAATAATTCAATCTTTTTTTAATTTTAATTATTTTTTTCCTGCAGTTCTCTTCCTAAAAATGGCAAGATCAGCTGGTATTTAACTTATTCTACTTCAAATAAAGCTGTAAACGAAACAGTAGATCTACAAACAGCTTCTTATTGTCAACATACACCAAAGGTAAGCTATTTCATTACCTCCCAACGCCATCATATTATACAAATTGTACTCTCGAAAATTCCACGGAATATACGCATAATCGCGTATATACTAATAATCGCGTATATAATATACTCATCATCATCATCATCATCATATCGCGCTGGTAGCACGGATATCCCTGACCCTCTCTCGCCACTCCTCCCTATCGTTCATCGCCCTAGGTAGGTCTTCAGGACAACATCCCGTATCCTCACATAGCTGCTGAATGTATGTTCGTGCTGGTCGTCCTGCTTTTGCACGGCCATGTGTGGGGGTCCATAAGAGTACATCACTTATGAGTTCGTCCCTGCTTCTCCAGCAGTGTCCTGCATGTCTGGCTCGTCTAACTTGAATAGTTTTCGTGATAGGGGGTAGGTGGCCGTACAGTTGGTGTCTTGTGGGGTGTTGCCGCCAGGACTAATAAAATACTAATAATCGCGTATATACTAATAATAAGTAGGAATCTGTAAATTGATTTAACTTACTTTCGAGGAAAATTTAGTCAAATTTCTTGGTCGATTGTTCGATTTGCAATAAGACAAATGTTGCCAGTTCGTAAGAATGTCACTGTTAAAACAATTCTATTACAACCTAGAATAATCATTCAATTAACAAAACATTTTTTTAAAATAACAGTTTATAGAAAAATAAGATTGAAAATATATAAACTACATTTTGAATATTAGTTTGGTTTGGTTTCTTTGTTTAATGGCATATCAACCTTTGTAGGTTATTTAATGCCAAAGCCATTCTCCTAGAAGAACAGTAGTGGTACTATTTAGCCCATAGCTGGGAGGATAAGGGGGTTCATACCTTTCCCAAGTGAACGTAATGGTGCGACTGGAATACGAACCCGCTTACTACGATTCCGCAGTCAATCGCTTTAACCATTACACCACAAAGACAACCCCACCCTTGAATATTAGTGTTATAACATTAATCAAAGAAGCTTGATAAGTGTCCTTTTGTTTATTTAATCTTTTTATTGTTATTTCAGCTGGAGCAATACAACTCTTCAAAATCCGGATACTGCCATTGTAATAACGGGTACTGGGGAGCTGCCTGTCAATTTCCCTGCGCCGGTGGTGCCAGTAATCCGTGCTATGGAAATGGTCAATGTAATCCAAATACAGGTGCCTGTCTGTGCAAAGCGTCTGCCCAGAATCATACCAACTGCAAGACCTGTCATCCAGGCTGGATGGGAACAGACTGTTCGATAGCCTTCGCCCAGACCCCAGTGAGCGCCAATCGGACCTTCTCAGCAAAATCATTCCAAAGTGGCCACTTCATATCCTTTAACGGTGCTCATTTCAATTACATTAGACCTGGCGAACACTTGTTGTTCCATACTAATGCACTTCATCTTTCTGTTCATATACTCCAAGTTGTTTCCTCTAGTCATTCACTGGCAGTCCACACTCATTCTGTTGCGGTGAGAGTCGGGAACAGTGTGGTCAAGTTCGTCACAACAGGGTCAACAACAGGCCACCTATTTTGGAATGATAAACTACAGATCGGTAATCCGATTTTTGAAATTGTGTCAGGCGTGCGCTGTGTCCAAATATCACACACCCACTTTAGAATCGATCACGCAAAGATCAAAATCGATGTCTTTGTTCGTAGAACATCGATTGATGTGGCACTGCGCGTTAAGCAACAGTTCTGTGCTCAAAGTATAGGACTCTTAAGTCGCTGCTCAAACACCGTGATTTCTGACTTTGTGACCAGAGACGGCACCGTGCTGAATCCAAACACAACTCTAAGCCAGGTTTCAATCCACGAAAGGTACGGATTTTCGTGGATTGTCTCGAGATCAGACTCTCTATTCCACTTTCTCCATCATACCACAATTGCAGGTTCTTGCCTCAAATTCAATAGTTCAAGTATTGTTAGTGATCCACTGTTCACATTTGCAAAGTCGGACGTAACAATTGAACTCAAATTCAAATCAGATGAACTACATTCAGGATGCGGTGTTTTGTGGTCGTATCGCTCTAATGACTCTATGAGCCTCTTAGTATGCAAAAATCACCTCAGTGTTCATTTTGAAGGCAATACACATCACCTTAAATCTCTGGCTGTAACAACTGATGTATGGTATCACTTAACCGTTGTTTGGTCCAAGCAAACCACAATCGTACAAGTTTTCCTCATAACCGACAAATATTCCCGTGATCAAATGATCAAACTCGGAAAGACTTCTGTCTCCCCATTTCAACCGGGTGGAACCATAAGAATCGGCCAATGGAATCCTGTTCTTCATAAACGGATATCTATTGAGCTTTCTTGGAGGTTTTCTGGCGTGATTGATGATCTAAGAATTTGGAAAAGACGCTTGACTATAGCTGAAATGGAAAGACTGGCGTTTACCTTCGTTCCAACGGGATCTTCGGGTCTAGCAAACCATTGGTTGTTAAACGAAGGATATGGATCTGTTGTTGTTGATATTGTATCCGGAATCAAGATGAAAATGATCAGCAAACCGTGGACGAACCCTAAATGGGTTTTATCAACTGTTTTAATTACTTACCCACCTCTCCGTATTTACAACATCTACAAAATCTTTGGTGAACCAAAGAATCTACACTATCAAAATTTCTGTAAGAAGGTCGTCTTGTCAGCTGAATTTAACAATACCTGTTCAAACTTAGGATCATCCGTTTTAAC
This sequence comes from Sepioteuthis lessoniana, assembly GCA_963585895.1. NCBI lineage: Eukaryota > Metazoa > Mollusca > Cephalopoda > Myopsida > Loliginidae > Sepioteuthis > Sepioteuthis lessoniana. The sequence goes on from CAUZXS010003672.1 coordinate 107,373, forward strand.
TCTATTTTACGAGCGATGCCTTTTCAATGCAGGGGCCTACTTTTCAACGGATGCAACAATGGAGGTCGTATTAGCGTTTGCTTCCTACTGTCGTCACGTGTTCGGCATCACGACTGAACCTGAACAGAGACTTTGCAACATGTTCCCAAAAAGAAATTTTCCGAACTGGGTTGGTTCCCGCTGTAACATCCCATGCATCTCTGGGCATTTATCAAATAATGGACAACTCTGCAGTTGCCTGGACGGATATTGGGGTCCATCCTGTAAACATCTTTGTCCTTTTGCTTACCACAGGCCTTGTGGTTTTGGCACTTGCTCACCAAAAACTGGTTTCTGTAACTGTGAATCGAATTTCATTCAAGGTACACATTGCAATCAATGTTCTCCAGGATGGCACGGGACTGACTGTATTTCATCACGAGTAAACTCAAGAATTAGCTCGACGATTTCCGTCTGTTCTGTGTTTAGTTATTCCCACCTAATCATATTTGATGGCCAGTCTTTCACCATGAGCAAAGCTGGAGAATTTATCCTTACTAAATCTTTAGAGATGACTGTTTATATCAGGGCTGTACCTTGCGGTGACAAGGGCCAGACGTGTGTCACCGGTTTGTGGGTAGAGACTAAAAAGGATGGGAACATAACAATACATGCACCAACATCTAAAGATTCACCCTTAACTCTATGGCACAATGCTATAAACATCAAATTCGATCTCATGTATAATATCAGCTCAACAGCGTCGATTGTCTGGGATTCAAAAGACACGCTTCTTTTGAATATCAGCAAACAGCAAGTGAAGATCCAAAATTCTGGCGAATTCCTCGAACTGATCGTTAGCTCTGAGAAACGCAATTGCAATTCCTTGACACACGGGCTCTGCGGAAACTGCGATGGAAATCCAGATAATGATTTCAGAATTTCTAAAACCGAGGTTATTAAATACGCAAACATTTCAGCTGTGTACATCGAACATCATCTATCTGTCTGCAGTATTGATCACTTCAAATCGACCGGATTTGTGTATATTAGAGGTTCATGGCGCGAACCACGAATTATTGGAAACGGGGGACATTGCTTACACTTCAACAACTCTGGCTGTGAATCTTCCGCAATACAAAAGGCGTTCAGTGGAGAACAAGTGACAGTCGAATTTAAATTCAGGGCTTCTTCCACAGTCGGAGTCTTACTTGGACTTCATTCAAAATCCAAACTTTTGATCTACCTAAACGGAACAATCTGGATCGCTATCGGTGGCCAGCATCACGATACTGGTATCACCGTAAGTGCGCACATTTGGAGCCATGTTAGTTTGGTGTTTAGTAGAAATAAAAAAAAACTCATCATTTACCATATTTCTGGTACTTCCATGTCTTCTGTATCTGTAGTCAGCATTATTGTTTCGAAAAATATATTCGTGCCTGGTGACACTCTCCGATTTGGCTCCAGCGTGGGGATAGTTTCTCCTTCGTTCGTTGGCGAAATTGATGAAATTCGCGTGTGGAATAAGACATTTGGAATCTTCGGTATTATTCAAAATTCTCAACGGCAAATTGATGCTTCGTTTACGGGAATTCAACATCAATGGTCATTTTCCCGTGGTGACAGCTTTATAGCGGTCGATGCAATTGGCGGTATTGAAATTCGTCTCCCTCATAGCGGCATCGCTTGGTGGCTTTCCGGCCTGCATCTTAAGATCAGGAAAAGAGTGGTCGTTTCAGCTGAAATAAAAATTAACGATCCTCACTGGATCAAAGCAACAAAGATTTGCAACGGCTATTTCGGCCAAAATCGTTTGGTTAACGCCTGTTCAAGTCTTGGAGATTCTGTCAGGAAATTCTATGTAGAAACGTGTAAAACCGATATTTACCAAAGTTCTGATGGCAGTATGTATATCAATTCTGTGGCTGCCTATTCAGAATTATGTATAAAACTTATCGATCCCGTCGATTCACCCTTGCTGGATCTCTGCCAAAACAAAGGAACTAAACACTACAGACGTCTTTGTTTGAAATGCAAATTCGGAGAACTTGATGAAAACGATGACTGTAAATGCCTGCCGGGATACTGGGGTTTTGATTGTTCGCAGGTATGTCCAGGAGGTGTAAACAATATCTGCAATGGCGTTGGACAGTGTAATGTGACAAGTGGTCAGTGTCATTGCCTGCCAACCTGGAAGGAGGAAGATAACTGCCGGAGCTGTAAAGATGGGTGGTCGGGTGAACACTGCGATATTGGCTACCCCGTATCTAATAACGGTTCAGTTTTGCCTGAACGTAGCTACTGTAGTCTGTTTGGTTCAAGCCATGTTCTGACGTTTCAAGGTGCAAAATACACGTTCACACAAGTCGGAGAATACTACGTGGTGCGAAGTAAAATGACGCACGGGAAAGAGCTAATTCTTCAAATAAGAACAGCTGACTGTTTCTACGGTTCTACATGCATCACAGCAATGGCTCTTAAATACGGGGAAGATGTTATGGTTATAAGAACAGCTTATGATAAAACAGAAGCCGATTTGATTTGGGTGAATGGTGAGAGGCAATTTGAGATGAATGGGATTGAAAAAGAAACCATTGTCTTCGAGAAACTATCAAAATACGAATATATAATTGAAGAAGCTAGACACAAGTTCAGTGTTAAAGTAAGAACATACAACTCACACTTAACCCTAGCGATTGAGGTGAGTCACTTGTTTTGCGCTGATGTTTTGAGTGTCTGTGGACAATGTACAAGCCACGTGAAGCCAGTTGTCACTGAGAGTAAAGACTGGCTTGTGTCCTTAAACTCTTCTTTATTTGGAGTAATATTCCGAGACAGCGAACATCTTGAAAGACGAAACTTAACAGGAGCCGGAAACTGTCTTTTATTCAGAGAAACACAAATAACCAGCACGATTCTAGGCACTGCTATTGGTTCTGAAACTGATATTACCTTAGAGTTTTACATCAAACCGTTGACATCTGGAATATTCCTTACGTACAGCCGGGAGAGCGTTTTTAGTGTGTTTACAAAGACCAACGTACTGATGATTCAGGTTGACACTCAAATACACTCAACAAATCTTCTATTGAAAACATCAGTGTGGCAACGCGTCGTAATTGTCTGGAACAAGAGATCTTCAACTTTAGAAATTTATATCGCAACTAAAAAGGATTCTATTAAAACAGAAACTATTAATCTATCATCAATTGGAGCAAGTTTTGAACCGAACGGTATTTTAACACTTGGAGGCTGGTTCAAACCATTCGATAAAAATGTTTCCATTCCTACTGAGGCTAAATTTACAGGACAGATAGATCAATTACTTATATGGCATCGATCTTTTGTTTATGATGAGGTTCGAAGCTCCTGGGGATTGCAAATCAGTCCCACTACATCTGACTTGGTTGCTCTTTGGAAATTTGATGAAGGTCGCGGTCTTGTTTCCGTGGATATCATCCAAGGAATCCCTTTCTATTTAAACAACCCTGACTGGCAAAAAGTTCACACAAAGTGGGTAATATCATCGGCCCCACTAAATATAACCGCCCGGATGTCTTACCGAAAATTCCGGTCGCTGTCATTCCAGTCTCAGGCCCAAGCTCGTTGCAAGTCTCTAATCTATAATAAACACATCACAGAAGCTTGTTCCCCGATTAGTCAGTCGGTATTTAAATTTTATTACATTTCTTGCGTAAGTGATGTCGCTGCCGCTGGTAGCCTGGATCCTATCTTGGCAGTCACAATTTCCTTAGCAGACTTCTGTCAACTCCACCAAAAAGCACTTTTCTGGCCAGCACAGAATTTATGCAACGATTTTCCGTCTCAACAATTTCCTCTTTGGTACGGTCCCAGATGCAACAAGGCTTGTCATTTTGGGGAGGTAGTTAAAAACACCTGTCTCTGTCAGCGTGGCTACTGGGGACGAACTTGTATCAGGCCATGTGAAGGGGGAACTAGAAACACCTGCAGCAAACGAGGTAAATGTGATCAGTACACAGGCAGATGTGAGTGCCTAGCCAATTGGGGAGGTCATCTCTGTGATATATGTGCTAAAGGATGGAAAGGTCTTAACTGCAGCATTGCCAATCAACCACTTTCAGAAGATTTTCCCAGAACCTGTTCGGTAATTCCGGGTGCGTTCTTTACGGCTCTCGATGGTACGAGTTTTGCTATGATTGCCCAAAACGGTGTTTACAAATTCTACCAAGACGAAAATCTCGAAATTCAGATCTACCAGATGCCCTGCCAAAAAATGTCTTCCTGTATAACATCTGTGGCGCTAAAGACAACAACAACTTCACTAATTATTACTTCACATAACGTCTTTATAAACGGTACAAAGTCGTTCATTTTGAATGAGTCTAAACTATCTCAGCGTCATAGTATTCAACGGATCGACCAGATGACATACGAAGTTAGGGGTGTAGAGGGTATTTCGATGAGAATATACCAAGAAAAGTCTTCTCTTAATATTGAATTATCAAAATCGTACTGCGAAGAACAAACGGCAGGACTTTGCGGAGCATGCCAATCACGAGGAATAGATAACTGCAAAGGTAATGATGATTTATGTTTGGCTAAAACGTTAGGATTGGCCAAACTTTTAAAAACTGTAAATGTCTCTTCATCCTTCCTCCTAGAATACTGGAAGACGTGGCATATAATAACCAGTAAAAGTCTCTTTGCTTCAATTCCTGGAATAACAAGTTCAGAACCAGATTCTGGTTTTGCGATTTCTGTTAATGGAAGCTGGATGGTTTCCGAACCCTTTCAACACGAATTTTTAAATTCTGACTTTATCTCAATAGAAATAACTCTGAAAGTGTTAAGAAAAGATCAATATTTGGGAGGAACAATATTTTCTTTTACACAAAACCATACTTTTGCAATTTCTATCATAGAAGGACAGTTCTCGATCCACTTCAATAAAACCACTGTGAAAACAGGAATTGCTGTTGACATCGACAAATGGACGCATATTGTTATTGTATATAATAAAATAAAGGGTACGTTAGTCTTTAATTATATCAATGCGGAAGAAACCGTTGTCTACAATAAGTTTTTTATTGGTCGTGGTTGTTTCCCAGTGGGCGGTACCCTTGCAATTGGAATATGGCAGCTATCTGTTACAAATGAAGGAAATAAGCCAAAGGGAATATTTACTGGTCTTGTAGACAAAGTCCATGTTTGGAATAAGCATTTAACAGTAGCTGATATAATGTCTCATTGGACAATGGTTTTTATGAAACGTGTCGAGTTTCTTGTTCTTTGTTGGAACTTTGACGAAGGTTTTGGTCAAATAGCCAAGGATATTGTCATAGGACATACCCTTAAGATCCAAGGAAGTGGAACGCTCTGGGTTTTGTCTGATTTTAAAAGCTCCATAAGTGAGTCCCAAGTTAATGGTCCTTTTGAGATTAGTACCATCAACGAAGCATCCAGAACTTGTACAAGACTACTACGTCTGGGTGACATCCCTAAAAGCTGTGCCAGACTTAAGATAACCAATTCTTTTTACTATGCCGCCTGTGTTTCAAACGTTGTCCGTTCAACAGACAAAGATATTGCTTTGAACTCTGTAATTATCTTTTCTTCAATATGTCAGTCAATTTTAAGGCTGGGCGATTCTCCATCACGAAGTCTTTGCAACGCTTTCCCTTCCAAACATTTCCCTTTAGTCATCGGTCCCAAATGCGACCAGAAATGCGTTTTTGGTCGATCAGACTCTAAGACTAAAACTTGCAATTGCTGGTCCGGCTACTGGGGTGGCCAGTGCGACAAGGAATGTAATGGGGGCTCTGAGAATATCTGCAATAAACATGGAACGTGTAGTACTGTCACCGGAAACTGCATTTGCGACAGAAATTGGGAAGGAGAAAGGTGTGAATCTTGTGCCGAAGGGTGGACTGGAAAAGATTGCAGTCTCTTAGAACCAACTATACCTGATGACTCACCTTTAATATGCACGTCTCTGAGGAATGGCATGATTATGAACTTTGCTGGACTTGGTGTCACTGTAAATAGACCAGGAACTTATAATCTTGTCAAGAGAAGGGATTTTAGCATTCAGGTACTTTTCTTATTCTTCTTTCTCTTTCATATACGCTCTTTATGTGTTTCTCATTTTTTTCTGTCGCAAGTTGAGTCTTTGTCTCTATTTACTCCCACGCAGTCTCTTGCACACACAATCTCCCACGTGGATATATTATCACTAGTGTACGCTCTCTCTCTCTCTCTCCTGGCATACCTTCTCTTTTTTATGTGGACTGTCTCTTCCATATCATTTTCACTATCTTTGCTTATCTCTCTCTCTCTCTCTCTCTCTCCTGGCATACCTTCTCTTTTTTTATGTGGGCTGTCTCTTCCATATCATTTTTACTATCTTTGCTTATATCTCTCTCTCTCTCTCTCTCCCTCTCTCTCTCTCTCTCTCTCTCTCTGCACGTCCTTCACTGCTTTTCGTTCTCTCAAATGTTTTAATTCACACAATCTCTCAAGCACAAATAATGTCTCACGTGCATACATTTTCTCTTATATACTCTCTCTCTTTCTCTCTCTCTCTCTTTCACTGACACATGCACTTCTCTCACACATTCAGTCTTTGTCTCTCTTTTTTTTTCTTACACACTGTCTCTTGAGTAGACTGTCTGTTACTCCCCACCTCTTTTTTTAGTCTCAAATCTAACCTATTCTCTTCATAAATAAAATAAGATATATTACCTCTTGCAGTGAACTCAGCATATATTCTAATCAATAAGATATCAAACTCTAAGGACTAAGTACAACCAAATACAATTTAATATTTTGGTGTTCATTTAAATGGAAATAGTATGGGGTATATTTTAGCTCAATCGGTAGTGACATGTCTCTGATACTGCAATTGCATGAAAGTGTATTAGAGATTTGAAACTTTCCTTTTAGTTTTTCGACTTCATATAACCCAGGTTTAAAGCGCGGTAAGGGTAACCTGAAGACGAACTTTCCTCGTTCCCCTATGATAACTGCATCGGAAAAATAAGGTCTTAAAATTTCAGCTTCGGGTTACTTATATCAAGGTTTAAATCTAGACTTATAGTATCCGTTAGTAAAAAGTATAGTATTGAAAAGTTATAAACTACAGCCTAAAAGTATCTTTAAACGGAACATAAAGAACGAAACATTTAATGGTCGTAAAAAAAATGAAATTAATATATACTCAAGTTAATATATTTAGTGGATGTATTTGGAGATTTTGTATTAAGTCTTGAATGACAAAAATTCATCAGTTGGTTGTCGTATTCCATTGGTTTATAGCAAAAAAATTTTAAATGGCTTTGATGGTACGTTTAAAGCTTACAATCATATAATTGTCGATTGTATTTAAAGCTAATGGAATGATTGGCTGGATGGTTAGAAATTTAATTTCATGGGAAACAAATGTTGTTTTTAAAAAATATGTAAAAATTCTAATAAGCTCATCTAGTGTTTTGTACTCAGACCTTCGATTCAGAGTCAAGACATGGAAATTGGAGAGTAATATTGAGATTGGAGAGCACGCAATAAAGGGAGACAAAAAATAAGGTAGAAGATTAAAAGTTACAAGATTTACATGCCGTTACAATTAATCAATACATTCCTTCCCAAACAGATGAATCATTATTGATCATCATCGGCTGTTATAACAAAAATCCGACGAATCACATAGTCGATTACAAATATTATAGATAACAAAAGTCTTTCTTTTTTTTTTTTTTTTTGGCAAGTTTTTAATACTAAAATTTTGTATGTTTTTTTTTTTTTTGTTTTTTTTTTGTTTTTTGTTTTTTTTCAACTTTAGGCTCGACACGTTTCCTGTGGTCGAAAACTCTGCGTTGATAGTGTAGCGATTCAGCTGCAAGAACACAGTGTGGTAGTGAAATTAAAGGGCAAAAGGAATACAGAACTCTTCATCAATGGTCAACAAAGAAAATCCTTTGAATCGATACACCTTGCTTCCAAAAGTACTTGTGGAATTCTTGTCACGCACACATCTGCCTCAGTCTACGTCATTACTGTTTCAGACATACAGCTTGAGATCAAGATAAACGTGGTAACCAGACACTTGACAACTATCTTCGAGATTCCAAATGACGTCTGTTGTAGTATTAATATTGATTCGGGACTTTGTGGCCGGTGTGATAGCTGCAAGGACGTACCCATCCGATCAGTCTGTAACTTCGGTACGTTTGCTTTCACATCAGCAATTGGTTACATTTCAAGTAACGACGACCAGAAGACGATAGAAAAAGAAATCCTAATGGACAGGCTGAAGAAAGGGGAAAGCATTCTGGAAACGACAAACATTGACAACACATACATATCCGACATCGGATCCGACTCGGCGGTCTGTTTTAATGATTCATCCATTATTGCAAATCTCGGTGACCTTATCGACGGCAGTCACGTGACGATCGAATTCTTTATAAAGACCTGCGCCCAAATGTCTTGCTACGGAACCGTCTTCTCATACGCCTGGCGACAGTCGTTAACCCTTTTCTATGAACGTACGTTAATTGTGACTAGCGGAAACCAACAATGGAACACGTCTCTCTTCCTAGAAGACAACGAGTGGAATCAAGTAGCACTCGTCTACAACAAAATTTCATCAGCATTAGATGTGTACGTGTTTAATCATGTTGGAACTACACAGAGGTTTACAGTGAATCTACCAAACTTTCCTTTCCATTCGGGAGGAAACCTTGTCCTCGGAAGAGCGCAACCCGTTTCTAATGAAGTTTTGTACAAACCGACATTCAAGTTCATTGGGTGCATTGACGAATTCCGGATATGGAAAAAGTATGTATAAAAAATTTGAATCAGACATCTTGATAAATAAACGTTAATTAATCATGACAATAAGGGTGGGTGAAATGGCACAAACGGTGTCGTCATATCCCAAATAGCTATCAATACAATCTAGGGGGAGGTTAAATACGTCAACTGGACATCTGCAGAGTGGGGAGACCCCCTCCAATGCGTGTCCTCTATATGACACTAAACCATCAGATGGTGAAGCTCCAATCATGGAGCTTTGGGGAATTGCCATTACTCCCTGGCCCACTCTAACCCGGAATTATAATACCAGTTAGCCCTATCTATGTGTCAAATAGAACAGTTTAATCATTTACGATACTTAAAACCATTTATCTGTGTGCAAACAAATGATAAATAATAAACTGAATTATTAGTATTAGATTGCAATGCTTAAAACCATCTAACTGTGTACAAACTATTTACTCAAAAACCTTATATATGTATCAACAGTATTTGGTATTAAATGATCCTCGGAGGTTTATATGCCATTAAACCAAATAACTAAATCAACTCGATATCGAGGAGTCCTCCAGGATGTAGAAGTTAATGTGCTGGCCTGAAACATCGTAGTAAGAGAGTTCGATCTCCTGTCGCGCTATTACGTTCACTTTCAGACTAATTCCCTTGGGAAAGGTATGAATCGTCTTATTTCCTTCTCAGGTATGAGTTAAATAGTACCACTTCTGTTCTTCTCCAAAGATGGCTTTGGCATTAAATAACCCACAAAGTTTGATATGCAAATAAATAGGGAAACCAAACCAAACTAATTAATATTTAAAAAAAGCAAAATTGGTAACCGTAGTCGAGGGCTACCCGAAAGCTGCCTTTTCAATAGCTACAACACCGAGGTTTCGAGGAGAGAGCAACTCCTTTCCCTGGATTGCTCCACTTTAACCCTTGAAACGTACCTTATAATGCTGACTGTTAAGCAAGGAGGTATCAAGTACCACTTTTTGAGTCTTTGGTATGACTCGACCTGAGATTGAACCCAGGTCTCCCCGGCCATTGGCGAACACTCTACCACTAAGCCAATGGGCAGGTAACTCCATGTAAAAAGCTCTAAAGAAACAATTATTCAAAAATGTAAAAATAAACGTAGACTATACGGGATTACGATACCTATTCGCAGAAAATAACTGCAGACGGATTGCCATGCAATTAAAATCAATCATCTTCAACGTCTCTCAATTTGTTGATGACATTGTTTCTTGTTTTTAAACACTAAAAGTCTTAATAGCATATATTTGTCTTATCTAAACAGAAAGATACTATAAAAAAAACAACAAAAAGCCTCATTTAAATAAACATTTTAAAAAGTGAGTCTAAAATTCCACTATTCAAAATCGCCTCAAACTCCTATCTTCCTTTTTCAGATATTTTGACAGCGTTGAAATTCAACAACATTGGAATAGAATTTATAGTTCGGCAGATGAAGGCTTGGTTTGTTATTGGCCTTTCCACGTCCCTGAAGGTAAAAATCCAATTCATTTATTTTGGTTAACTCAAAGAATCATTACTTATCAGTATTGGAATGCTTAATACCCAAGAAGATATTCAAGTCGTTTTCCCTCTCTCCAAGAACTAATATTAGCATTAGAACTTCCGTCATATACTAATACTGAACAAAAGCTCAATTATACATTCAAGACCATTTAAGAATGCATACAATTTACATATGAGTGGCACTGAAAAAACATACACGTGTTCTAACAGCTAAAAATTTAGATATATTTGTTACATTATTGGTATAATCTTGAATATTAGAATTCAAAAATAATAAACGACTCGTATTGTTCAGATACGAAAACCTTTATTCCCTGGTACAATTTTTATAGCAGTCATCGCACAAGATAGATCTTCTACGATATTTCTTCTCTTAGAACATATCTTGCAACAGCTACCCCCATCCATACGTACACCTGTTTCTTCCGCACGCAGGCCAAAAATCAACTTCTCTCTTTGGATTTCAAAACTTAACGACCTTCAAATTCCCTATTCCCGCAGCCAAATGACGCCATCTCATCCATAACTACGCGTATCTATTTTCATTAGATTTCTATTTAATCTCAATCAAAGTCTGTAACACGACGAAAATGTATTCTATTTACATTTGGGTTTCCGAAGCGAGATGATGGGTGTCAGTTTCCTAACTCTGTGCACGCATGCGGCGCCGAGTACAATTAAATTAAAAGACCCATGAACAGTTGACGACCTCATTAAACTAAATGGTCAATATGATTATCACTCAAATTATTTTAAACTCTTCTCCCTGATATTACGAGAATTTTTTTTTATGAAAAACAATTCTTAAAACATACCTAACGATGTGAAATGATTTTACTTTTATTTCCTTTTTCTCTTTCCTAATTCTAATAAATTTGTAATCTATTTCTCCCTCGTATTGCGATGACCAAAGAAAAACTGTAACAACAACAAAAACAATTCAAAAGAGTACAACTAACACGTGAAATCATTAAAACAGCCCAAAAAATAAAAATAAAACTCAATAACGGAGACTGTATCGTGTATTTTTTCTTTCTTTGTAGCTTTTTTCAGTGTTCATGTTCCTCTCATTGTTTTTTCTTTGGTCTTTAAGAAAAAGTAAAACGAACAGTTATGTTCTTTCTCTTCTCTCGCTCTCCTAATTTTTTTTTTTTTTTTGTTCTTTACTTAGCCTATACCAAAATGTCTTTTGCTTTTATGTCCAAATGTCTATATTTTCAAATTCATACTATTGAACATAGTCCTAAATCTTTCCATTTTCCTTTCTTTTCTTTACTATCTTTTTATAACACAATTTTGTTTTGTTTTACCAATTATCATGTATTTTTCTGTCCCTTTGCTTTTCTTCCTTGATTTAATGTTTTACTTTTCTGATTATTATGTACTTTCTCTGTCTTTTGTGGTTTCTTTTTGTTTTTCACAGTTCAGTTGTTCACTCTGGGTTTCTTTGGGGGGGGGGTCTCTCTCTATTTGTCTTCTTTCGATATCTCTACATCACTACTTTCTAAATTCTAACGTATATTACTGACTTCTCTTTCGGATGACCTAAGCCACAAGAGGATCGCGCGCACCCCTCCTTTTCCACCTTCTAGTAAGTTTCTCCACAACTAAGCATAGCTCCTAATCAAACTCTTCTCATTTCAACCTCCTCTTTTCGTTGCTTTTTTTTTTTTAACTCTTCCGATCAAAACAGCCCCACGCTAATTTTTTGTTCACTTCCAAAAGTGAGATAAAATGTCCCGGAAATTCTTCCCAAAGAGTACAAACCATTTCCGTCGACCCCTTTTCTTCAAACCTTCACCACAGTCAATCGATCTGTCTTTCCTCTTTACAATAGGTAACGAGCGTGCAGTTTTATTTATGCATTCATATATCAATATTTCTCTTTAAAGTTCGATTCGAAGCCAGGTTCAGGATTTCCCTGTGTATACAATGAGAAAAGCTAGGAATTGGCACACGTACATTTTAACTCCCATCCCACATTTCAAATAATCACTTATTCCAACACATAGTTGAAGACGGAATGCTTCGCACCAAAAACAATAGTCTGGCCTCTTACCAACACTCAAAGGATTCTGCTCCCGCTCACTGAAGTAATCAATAAGTTTTGCCAACACCACCGTTCTCCTACTCACAAAACAAAATTCATACTTCGAATACAACTCGCGGGGACAACTCCTTAAATACTCCACCCTCATCACCTATACTATCTTGCAAAAAGTACCTGGGCCTCACCGTAACCATATACCATAGTCGCATCAAAATCTTCCTGATGTCAGGAATCGAACTCGACTAGAAAAAGAAATCTTAAGCTATCAGATTAATAAGTCACTTGCGTTAGAATTTCATTCTTAAAAATTTCTAGAATCACTATGTTACAACTTGTATTTACTGTCTACCTAAAATTTCATTCATAAAAAGGTAAAAAATTCCACTGTCTTACTCAATGTTTTGTTCATTTCAACCGTCATTTCTTTGACTTATCACTGAAACATCATTCTCCTCTTGTCCACACGACAAACTATCTCTATGTCTCTTTTTCTTTCCTTCTCAGCCAAAGTGACGGCATCTCATTACACACACACCCACACGTTGGGTCGCCCTCCACTTACTATGTCTATTTGACGTGTATTATTGACAGACTGAAAAACGATTTTTTTTTATTTACAGATGATATATTCACGGATGAAATATCATCGGTTGCTTTTCAAATACCAAAAACGCCCTTCAAAAGGCCATCGATTACCCTTTCGGAAGCACCAGTGCCGTTTAAAATGGAACACACACCTAAGGGGATATACCCAACTATTAATAGAAAGAAGAGAGATGTAAACGGCGAAAACCATACAAAGTTAATTGTAAAAAGGGACGTACTTGACACCGATTTATGTAAAAGTATTTACATCGACAGCGATATGGGCAGGTAATGTGTAATTTTCTCGAAGTCTGCCTCATTAAAAGATTTTTTTTCTTTTTTAAATTATTCCTTTCTTTTTGAGATCACACATGAAGGCGGGGGTTGCGGGAGGTATAGTACTGACGAATGAGGATAGGTCTTGTACGAATTTTATCATCTTCAGGTGCCTTAACTCGCGCTAACCGTAAAAGAATGAGTAGTAACACAACAATGGAGATGAGACGTGTTTAAGATTTAAAAAACTAAAACGATTTTATTCTTTGTACTGTGATTGTAGTTAACTCTCATTGCAGAAGGTAATTAAAAATGATCGCATTACGTAGTTGGTTGTTATCGTGTCATACAAACGAGGTGCTATATCATATTATAGTCGTGTTCGCGTCTTCGTTGGGGTTGTTGATGCCGCTTCTCAGAAATTGTTCGGCATCTCATTGAAGTTGTTACTGCTACTTAGTAACTGTTGCACATTTCATTGAAGGCTGTTGCTAGTATTTTTTGTTCGGTATCTCTTTAATATTGCTGCGGTCTGGGTCTTTTTTCTCGGTCTAAGTGGCTCTGATCTATTCAGAAATCGACTTTACTGTAAATTTATGTAACAGTTTTTGATAGGCCGAAAAATATTTTATGATCCTTTAATTTTTTTTCTCTCGTGGTGCATGAAGGCTGTTAAGGTATATACTTCCGGTTGAGTTTTTAAAGAAGTTCCATCGGGTAATTACAAAGTAATCGAGGCATTCGTTAAAATAGGTTTGGTTTGGTTGTTGGGTTTTATGGCATATCAACTTTTGTAGGTTATTTAACGCCAAATCCATTTTTAAGTAAATAATCAGTTCTATTTGAAACAATTCAGTTTAGCATGAGTACACAGTTTAACTGTCAAAAACATTTCTATTTCAAACTATTCAAGCAGTTATATATAACAATTCAGTTTAGTGGAAGTACAGTTTCAATGTCAAAAATAGTTCAATTTAAAACAATTCAGTTTAGCAAAAGCACGCAGTTTAAATGTAGGTACAGTTTAATTGTAAAAAAAACATTTCTATTTCGAGCTATTCAGTTTATTCAAGCAATTCTACTTCAGCTAATTCAGTTTAGTAAAAGTACAGATTTTGTTTACAAACAGTTATATGTCAGAACAGTTCTATGTTAAACAATTTAGTTTAGTATGAATACAGTTTCAATGTCAAAAAACAGTTCTTTTTGAAATAATTCAGTTTAGCACAAGCATGGAGTTCAAATGTAAGCACAGTTTAATTGTCAAAAAACATTTCTATTTCAAGATATTCAGTTTAGCATAAGTATGCCATTAGTTCTAGTTAACCCATAGATAGGGCCCTATCAGGTACTACCACACCGGGCCAGAGTGAACCTGGGAGCAATGACAACAAAGGAGTGCTTATAGGACTTTACACTCATATAATTTATTTTTGGGCGGTATGCCACTTGTTCCACAAAGATGGCGGACACTCACATATTCAGTCTCGGGAAATCATTGGTCAGGAGGACCACGTGACATGCTTAAAACTACGTCGGCGTGTAAATTTGAGACCTGCGTTCGGAGCCACCTACAAGACGCGTATTTTCTATAAATACGTCGTCTTCAAACACCCTTGTTCTTTTTTACGAAATTTCTTCGCAGCAGCAGCAGCAACACACTCCCTTCAGCGTGAATCAACAGGAAAGAAAAGCAACACCATGGATGGGCCTCGCAGACATTCATATACAATGACTATGAGACGCTTTCCAGTCTCTAAAAAACTGCCCGTTTCTAATCATAAAAAAAGGACATTTTAACATGTAATTCTTTTGTAGCTTGGTTGTGTTAGACACATATATACACACACTATTATTTTGTTAGTAGAGTTAGTAATTTCTTTTATGTACCAGTGTAAGTTTTATTGTTGTAGAATATAAATTTGTTTTTGTTCGTCACCTTGTTTAAATGTTCATTTTGTCCGCGCCGTTTTACAACTTTTATTTATTTCATATCTTCACTCATTTATTTCATTGGCTTCCTTCATTTAATACTTTATCCATGTGCCTATATTATATTATGCCCTATTCCACCTTTATTCTAAACTAAACTAAACAAACTATATCTAAACTTCAACATTAAACTTGCGGGGAACTTAAATACTAAATACAGGTCCATTCCCCTACATGCTCCGTATTCCCCAAGGCCCCAGCATTACTTGGACCTCACCATCAGAGTGTTTAATGTCATATCCAGGACACTCGTTGCGGGGGTCTTACCCCTCTGCAGAGGTGCAGTCAGTATATTCTACAGCCCCAGCCGACTGGGCAACGTTAAAATAGTATTTGATCATTTAGTATTTCTCAAAACCACTGAAAGTAATGTAAGAAAAAGATTCAGGACCCTAGAGTCCGAGAACATCAACATGGATGATGTTTTGTATGATGAATTGAATTGCTTGAAACAGGACTGTTCTAACATTTAAACTGCGTACTTATGCTAAACTGAATTGTTTGAAATAAAACTGTTTGTACATTTAACTCTGTGTATTGCCCAGTCGGCAGGAGCTGTTGAATACACCGACTGCTTCGCTATAGAGGGGTAAGAACACCCCCAACGAGTGTCCTGTATATGACAATAAAAATCTGATGGTGAGGTTCTAGTAATGATGGAGCTTAGGGGATTGTGGAATACTCCTTATTGCCATCGCTTCCAAGTCCACCCTGACCCGGAGTGGTAGCACCTGATAGGGTCCTATCTATGGATGAAATAGAACTAAACTGTATACTTAGGCTAAACTGAGTTGCTTGAAATAGAACTGTTAAATTACGTACTTATACTAAACTGAATTGTTTGAATTGGAACTGTTTTGGCATGTCGAACTGAATTGTTTGAAATCGAATTGTTTTGACATTTAACTGTGTGTAAACAAAAACTATACTTATCCTAAACTGAATGGTTTGACTAAACTGAATAGCTTGAAATAGAAATGCTTTAGACAATTACACTGTGTACTTATGCTTAACTGAATTGTTTTAAATAGAACGGTCTGTTTGTATAAAAATGACCTACACAGATTAACACGCCACAAAACTCGAAGAAACAAACTCTTGATGGTCTAAAATGTTATCTACAAAGTATTCATTAAGAAATCTTTGGTTTAATATACGTAAAAACAGAATTTGGTATTAAATAACGTACAAAGGCTGATATGCCATAAAACCTAAACAACAAAACAACCAATCAGGACGCTGTATCTTTCTGCGAATGATTTAGTTTCTAGATAATTGATAATTTTTTTATCTTCTATTATTATCAATTCTATTCTCGGACTGTTATCTTAATCTTTGCTGTTATATCTTCTGCATCTCTGATTTATAGATTTCCTGAATATGACACTAAACCATCTGATGGTGAAGCTCTCGTTTTAGAGCTTTCATTACATTACTCCCAGGCCCACTCTGACCCGTAGAGTTAGTGTACCGTCCAAAGGTCAAATAGATATATTTAATCTTTTACAATACTTGAAACCATTTAAGTATGTGCAAAACCAAATGACTGATGTTAAATTGAAATGTTAGTATTAGATAGCAATACTTGAAACCATTTAACTGTGTGCAAACGAATAAATAATGTTGATTAGAATTATTAGATAGCAATACTTGAAACCATTTAGTGTTCTGGATATGACGTTTAACTTCATCAAATTGTGAGGCTCCTGTCTTGGAGTTTGGGAGATGTGGAGTAACTCTTCATTACCATTACTTCCAGGTACACTCAGACCGGGAGTGTTAGCACTTGTTAGAATTCCGTCTATGGGTCAAATAAAACACTTCAATCTTTTACTAGAGAGTATTTTCATTTGATAAGATTATTAGTGTTGGATAACAATAATGGAAAATATTCAAGTGTGTCAAAACAAACAAGAATAATGTTACCTCCAAAATTTTTGTTTATATATATATATATATGAGAGAGAGAGAAGTTGACATTTAATAACCTATAAGGGTTGATATGCCATAAAACAACGAAACTTGAAATTCATATTTCTTACTAAAATTATTTACCCGATGGGGGTGCTTGTGGTGTAACGGTTATAGTCGTAGGAAATGGACACAGCGACCGGATTTCAAATCTTGAACGAAGCTATTTGCACTTCATATAACTTGGAAAAGGTATGAATCTAAATATTCTCTTTACAGAGCTGGATAAATAGTCGGACAGACTGAGCTGTTTGACTTTAAGGGAGAGGGAAACCTGAATACAAACCTGTTAAATTCTGCTTAAAAATTGACCGTGTGTCGCATCCTGTCCATATTGGAGGGGTTGGATAAATGCATAGATTATTTACACAACACTGACTTCCGTTCTCATGTTGGATGTTACATCCACAGCGTCTTTGCAACACAATATATATTTACCTACCCCGGGGCACGAGTAGAATGCGACACAAGATCAATTTTAAGCAGAGTTTAACAAGTTTGAATTCAGAGTTTTCCTTCTCATAGACCGGTTGCCATACCAAGGTTGAACCCAGTTTACCCTACTATTTACTCATAGCAGGGAAAAGGATAATTTGATTCATGCCTTTTCGCAAATGTATCAGCGCTATGTGAAATGTAGTCTCGTGTAGGATTTGAACTCCTATCGCTGTGTCGATTTCTTACATTAGTATCTATTACACCACAATCGCCTCCAACATGACTTTATTACAGCTGAATATTTCTAAATAAAATATGGTTTAAAGAAAATTGAGTTTCGGCATTAAACAATCATAAGGAGTTGATGTGCCTATAAACAAATAACCGGAACAAGAATAAAAAAAAATTAGAAGATGACCTAAGCTTGGGTTACTGGGAGCTTATTCTTGATTCTTACTTTTACGGCATATCAGCCTTTGATGTGTTTTAAGCCGAAGTCATTTTAACATTCTCACTTATATTCAAACCTTAGTGTACCTTGGAGAAATGGCAACGAGGGACCACTCCATATTCCCAACAGCTCCAAAATTAGTCTCACTATCAGATGCAATTTAGCGTCATACTCGGAACACATTTTTTTAACTTATCTACTATACGACCCAATATCATAAGAATCTGTACTTGCCAAAAAAATTCAAATTTCCCATTAGTATTAATTGCAAAATTTTCACAATGTTTATATATATATATATATATATATATATATATATATATATATATATATATATATATATATATATATATTTTAGAGAGACACACACACACTTTGATGTTACTGTGTGAGTTTTTAGTCCTATTCGACGCATTTTACTTAGGATCAAAGTGTAGTATCTATTTTATTATGGCAACAAGACATACCATTAACATTCAATTAGTGTCGCGTACCTTTAGCCTAAGTAGGTAGAATAAGCCGATCACAGAAAGGTTGGAAAGCCACTGGAATAGGCATTTGTCTGGTGAAAATGGTATCAGAAAGCTTGAGATAAGAGGTTCAAATATACAACTAAGTTTATAACCCCTGCTTCACAGCGATACACCCACTGATAGTTTTTTGTTAAGATTTTACTAGCATGACAAAGCAATTATATTTAAAATGTTTCCGTAGATTTGTTTGATGATTCATTTAGTTGAATATTTTTACCGTTAGTACGGTTTTGAATGTTCGACAGACCCTTTCCAGTTGGAAGCCGGTGATACAGCAAACGCTCTCCTCGAACTTTGCGAATTTGTATCTGCTTAGGTTGAGTTTGAATTTATCTTAAATTTTCTTTTATCTTTTCAGGCTCTGTTCCAATGTTACAGCATCGCTGATCAAGCTGAATTATGAAGATTGCGTTTACAATGCTCGATTTGTGGGAAATTTGCAAACTGTTGCTGACTCAGTTATCAACCTCGCCGACTACTGCCAACTCCTACTCAACATCACCAAGTGGCCTGGACAGGAATTATGCAACTATTTTGGCAACAAGGTTCAGTATAGAATATGGATTGGACAGAAATGCAACAAAACTTGTTTCTTTGGTTCCAGAAGCAGTTCTGATAAAAATAAGTGCCAGTGCCTAACGGGCTATTGGAACGAAAACTGCAGTGAAGAATGCCCTGGAGGTGTCAGCAATTCTTGTTCTGGTTATGGCTCTTGTGATCAGATGACTGGAATGTGTCAATGCCCTGTTCAATTCCATGGTAATTGTTCCATCTGCAAAGACGGATGGTTTGGTGCCAATTGTACCATTGCTTACCAAAGTAATGCCAACAGTTCTCAAATATTGGCTGGAATGTCACCTCTTGGACACGGCCAAAGCGTTGAAGGAGCAAGCTTCGAACTGAAAGAAACTGGTAGCTATAATCTACTAAGTATCACAGATAATCTCATCGTACAAGGAAGATTTGTAAAGTGCCATGAGAACTACGTGTGTATGTCGCTTCTTGGCTTAAGCATAGGTGATCATGTTTCTGGTTATGCTAATATAACAATCTATGCGGCTAACTTTGTAAACAAAGGACTTTTGATATATGTCAATGGTCAGCTTGAAAGTTTAGACACTCCATTATACTTTTCAGGGTTCAAAGTGTCACGACCATTCCAACACCGAATTGAAATCGAAACTGATTTCAATGCCACTTTGTCAGTGGTGAACGAAAAGATTTTCCTTCGATTTCAAGTGATAATGGATTCCAAACTAAAAGAATATTCTACAGGGCTACTTGGTTCATTCCACCCAGACGACAATACCAGTTCAATCATGGATATGTATTTCCCGCGTAAAAACCTACACAATTTTTATAACTTTTGTTCCACAAGAAACAAAATCCAAATCGCAAAAGTCACCCACAACAATGCCACAAGAACCCCTCCTGAAAATTTCCATCGCTTACAAACGTTCTGGATTCTCAAAAACAACAAAACTGTGGACAATTCTAAGAGGTTCCAGCACTTTAAAGTTGATCCTTGTGATAAGATATTCTATCCAGATGCATACTATACCCAGCAGATGGGTTACAGCCTAAAATTCAATGATACCGTAGTTTACACATCTGTCCGTTCCGACATGTTTGACCCTAATATCACAGTAGATTTCTTTGTCAAAGTTTTCAATGAAAGTGGGGTTCTTTTCGCATACACAAACAAACATTCGCTGTCTTTGTTTTACAATGGTACTATAAAAATCATTGTTGATGACCAACAAATCGAAACTAATCTAACACTGACCAGGAACAAGTGGAATAAAGTTGTTTTTGTCTACAGTGGTCCTAATGGTTTGTGTGACATCTATGTTTTCACTATGAGCGGGAATGTAGTACGCTACACAGGCTTTATCCTTAGAAATCTCTTCAAAGAACCTGGCTACCTGTCTGTTGGTCAGTGGTTACCTCCTTTCGGAAAACCAAACTTGACATATCTTCCCAATGTAAAAGCAGAGATTGAAAATTTCTTGGTATGGGACATGCTCTTAGAACCAAATATCATAATGGAGTCTTGGAATATGGATCCTGTTTCTGTGAAGAATCTCTTGTCAGCCGCTTGGCTTTTTGATGAAGGAGCCGGTGGAGAGGCTTCTGATTTTGTTAAAGGGCGTGAATTTCGAACTCCCGGCCAAATGTGGAATAATCCAGAATGGGTGGCGTCAGACCTCCGAAAAGTCACAGACAACCCTGTAACTTATCTCAATTACACATTCACCTCAGAATTGCTCCAAGAATCGGCAAAAGAATATTGTTCTGCTATTTATAATCTGACGCTCGTTGAATTTTGCTTACCAATATATCGCGTTATTGCAGACTTTTACTTCATTTCCTGTATTCAGTTTGTTAGTATGATGAGATATGTCGAAGCAGGTCGATCCCAAGTTTTCCAGTTTGCAGAACTCTGTCAAACAAGTAGCGGCCTATCACTGACTAAATTCCTTAACAGCAAATATCTGGACAGCAATGCTTTGTGTCATTTTGGTACTTTGAGTCTCATTAATAATAGTCGTACCTGTGTGTGTAATTATGGTTACTTTGGCAACATCTGTAAAGACGTGTGCCCAGGAGGATCCCAAAACCCTTGCAGCGGACATGGGTTCTGTGATCAGAACGGCACTTGTGAATGCAAGTGGAATTGGGATGGAAAAGATTGCAGTCGATGCAGACAAGGAATGACGGGAATCAATTGTTCAGTGGTCGATATTTCGCCATTAACCAATCCAAGAGGTAACATCGCTATGGCGTTTAGCACGGGTCAGTATCTACGATTCGACGGGAAAGCATTTGACCTGCCGAAAGAAACTGGCGTTTTCCGGTTATTCCTTTACGAGAAAACGGACGTTCACATCCACCAAGCCTTGTGTCAACACGGTAGTTGTATCAACGCTTTTGCAGTAGCTGTGGACAAAACAATTTTGACCATTTATCCAACTGGAAACAATGAACACCTGGAAATATTCGTCAATGGAAATAGGTTCAAACCTGATCAGCTACAGAAAAACTTTTCAAATCTATCACTAACAATTAAATCGAATTTTGAGCTTTATATCAATCTATTACAACCGAAGACACTTGCATTTAAGATTCTTATTGAAGCTGTGTACTTGACGATATCTGTTTATAGTGATCCACTTATTTGTAAACACGCTGTTGGCCTTGTCGGTTCTTGTGATCTAACTAGTCCGGCTTTCGACTTTGGATCAAGTACAGATGTTGAGCTCTTGCATTATTTCCGACAATATAAAATTCTGGAAACGAATAGCCTTTTCCTTAAAGACAACCGTTCTCTGGTGAGTCCCTTCTTAGCGGGTTACGCGTTATTTTTTAACACCACAGCTGCGTTGAGTCAACCAATCCAAGTTAAGCAGCAAACACACAGAAACAGTTCTGGTTACTCTGTGTCATTCTTAGTGAAGCCTTACACCCACTCAGGGACGGTGATATCTTTTGGAAACCAAAAGACCTTTGCCGTGTTCAACACCAACCCAATACGTGTTACTTGCGGTGGGCAAAATCAAGACACAAAAGCTGTTAACGTACTGAACAAGTGGAATCAGATAATCCTAACCTTTGATAAACACGCTCCGAAGGTGCACTTTTACCATTTAGGACCTGAAAAGAAGATAACCTATAACATCTTAAAATTAACTTGCCCTAATATTTACGAGGAAGAAAATATCATCTCTCTCGGTGCGTGGCATCCATCGTTTCAAAATTCAAAATTCTCCCTCACAAATTCAAGTTTCACTGGCCTGCTCGATGAAATCACGATTTGGAGTGTACCTTTGTCTATCTCAACCATTTACCAAAATTTTCACCTGAATACGAAAGTTTCTCATTTTGGAACCAAACTAGATTTTCTTTATAAGTTTTCTGAGGGTCACGGTTACAGGACGCAAGACAGCAAATCAAAAAATAGCATTTTCTTACCGGCGTATCCTTGGCAGGCTCCTGTCTGGGTCTATTCGGACGTCAGTTTGTATTCTTTAAGGAAGACATTTCGAGAGAAAGACAACATTCAGCCCAGTTTTGACATGATAAAAACTTGTAAGGATTTCTTCGAATCGAAATTATTGATAGATAACTGCCCGACAATCTCTGCTATTTTCTTGGAAACTTTCAGCCATCTATGTGCATTCCATTCGACAATATCGTCGGAAAGTATCTACTTATCTGTACTGTCAGTAGCAGAAATGTGTAAAAGTCTTGGAGGCAATCGAGACAAAATAAAAGAATTAATCTGCGGCATAAAGCTTCCGAAACCAAATTGGTTGGATCTCATGTGTCGAAACTGTAAGTTTGGTCGACTGAACAATGACGACTGTTTCTGCAACGCTGGGTACTGGGGTAAGACATGCGACAAAATGTGCCCTAACGGAGCTGTGAAACCTTGCAGTCTTCATGGATCCTGTGATACTAATGGTCAATGTGTCTGTTACGGACAGTGGGCCGGAGAAAAATGTGATCATTGTTTAGCTGGGTGGATTGGACCCAGTTGTGCTATAATGAAACGCAATTCCTCAATCCACACCATCCAACTTGGAGCCTTTATTGACAATACTCGAATAAAAACTTTTGATTTTGTTTCCTTTGATATAAACACGGAGGGTTATTACAGGTTACTGAGCATTCAGCCTGAGGGCTGGACTCTCTATGGCCAGTTTATAAAATGTGGTCAAGCTGATTTATGCTATGTTTCTCTGTTTATTAAAGATACCGGAATAAAATTGTTGGTCAATGAAACCAGTTTTACTGCTCAGAAGATTACAGTTTGGGATGAAAATGACACCATTGACCTTTATCGAATTCGATCTTACAAAAATATCCAATTCACCAGACTTACTAAGAAATCATTTGAAATGGTGTTCACTCGTCAACAAATGACCGTAAATGTCGAACTGGATAGTCAACTTTGTGTTATATTATCAACCACATTAGACACAAAGCCCAGACTGACGGGCGGTCTGCTAACCTCCTGCAACACTATCAGAGAAATCGGCTACAGGCATTGCAATATCAACGAATCCACCATTTGTGATTCTACAGTGAAGGTTTCTTGCCACGAAGATTTATCCAGTAAAAGTATTCGGGAATATATTAAAACTTTCTTGGTCAGTCCAGTTAGTGGTCAAACAAACAGCAGTGAATCAACAGATGGCTGTCTATTTTACAACAACAGCGGAATGTACATAAAACACCTAACGCTATTTAACGAATTTACCTTGGAGCTTCACGTCAATCCTGATAAATATGAAGGGGTTATTTTCAGCTTTGTTAGCCTGAAAAACCATTTCCTGCTTCTCAACGCGAAATACGGCTTGAAGATAATCTCTAACGGCTCGTTTATAGACAGCGGAATTTCTTTGGAACTAAATTGTTGGAATCAAATCGATCTTGCTTGGAATTCTGTTACATCATCTCTTGAAATCTACGTTATTTACAATTCAGGAACAACAATGGTCAAAGCAGTTCGTATCTCGTCGGATACGTTCACAAACAACGGCAAGTTTATCATTGGTTCTTCCAGCAAAGATCTACAAGATATGTACAATCTTGAAGAAGCATTTACTGGCTACATCGACGAGGTTCGAATCTGGAAACGTCCACATAATCCAACAATCATCACCAGAAACTGGCGACTGAAAGTTTCCCGTACAACCCCGGATTTAGCTATGTCTTGGAATTTTAACAAAATGGACGAGTTCTTTGCAAAAGACTTTAAACAAGGAGTCATAATGTATCCTCTTCAATTGTCACGTGCTCCGAAGTGGCGACCAAGCACGTTACTTCTGAAAAGAGAACCGGAAATTGACATTATTACTGGACCTTCGATGGCTGCAAAAGCCTCTTTGGTGAAAGAGGCTCGTAAGTTGTGTAATTCAATTTTCAACGACACATTGACAAATTATTGTCTTGCACTCGGTGAAGCTTTATTAATATCATATCATCAGGAATGTATCAAAGAAGTTGTAGTTTCTCAGAACCCAACCAAATCTGCAAGAGCGGCGCTAATGTATGCCAAAGAATGCCAAACTTTGGTCAATTCTTCCAGTAAGGACCCAGTGGAATTGGTTTGTGAGCAGCTCGAATCCAAAGATATAGTTCTCTCGTCTCCAGACTGTCAGAAGAATTGCTTGTTCGGTGCTTTAAATACTACAGATTCTTGTGTCTGTTCAGAAGGATTTTTCGGAGATAAATGTGACCAGGTGTGCCCAATTGCGGCACAGGGTGTTTGTAATCTGAAAGGCATTTGTAGTTCGACAAGAAAATCTTGCGAATGTTCTTCTCACTGGTTAGGAATGTCTCAAGATTTGATTTCCTACTGGAGAGGTTTTCTGAGCAACAGCACAAGCTACCCGTGTAATATTTGCTCGTCCGGTTGGGTTGGCAGGGATTGTAATATTTTCCAAGTCGATAGCATTAGCAACAATAAAACAAGTAAGAAGAGAGTTGCTATCGCATTTGGGCCGGACATTATAACATTTGACGGAGTTGCTTATACTATGATTACTGTTGGTTCTTATCTGCTCGTATCGACAGAAGAAGTTACGGTGGAAGGTTATTTCAAGCCCTGTCGTAATAACTATTTATGTAGAACTTTGAAATCCGTTTCGTTTTTACTGAACCCATCCACAACTTTAATAGTCAAACAAACAAGAGATTATTTAGTATTGACACTTGTCAAAGAAGGAAAAGAAATTGATATTAAACGTCCAACTAACCAGGAAATAAGTACGGGTAACGTAAATTTGAAGATGATCTGGAAGCAGAAAGAACTTGTACGAATCACAGTTAACGAACTAAAAATACTGGTTTCGTTGGTCGATTCGGAAATGTTTGTAGGGGTTTTCTTGTCGCAGTATGGAAAGAAAATGTGCGGAATTCTTGGAAATAATGATGGCAATCAAGGTAACGATATCAGTGAGAGAAAAGTAAAGAATCTCTCTTCATCGGACGAGTCTTTGTCGTTGGAATCAATCGGAAGATTCGTGAAGACCAATTTTAAAATTCATCTTTCGCAGGATTTGACCAGTTCTGGTTACAAAGTAATTTTTTCAGAGAATTTCGCTCAGACATCCGACTTAATGCTAACAAATCTCCCGAAACTAACCGTAGGATTTTGGATCCAATTCAAAACAGAACCGAAAACGGATGTTCCATTTATTAGTTTGTCTACAAATAAAGGGGAAATTAAATTAGGAATTAGCCGAAATTTCCTATTCTTGAAAGACTTTAAAACAATCCACTCGACTGACTTACGCATAGAACTAAACACCTGGTTATATATTGTTTTCACTTGGCATAACAAAGATCCAAATGCGATACTGTACCTTATTTCACAAACAAATTTAAATTACTTTGAATATAAAAACGAACATATCGGTTTTACCTTCGATCTCAGCCAAATCAAAATAACCTCGCACCGGACCAGATTCGAACTCGATTACCTCAGGCTCTGGAACAATACCCACTCTCTACATGACATCTACAAACATTATAACGTCTACACTGACAAGTTTTCGAACGGACAATTACTTCAGGCTCTGTTTGACGAGGGAGAAGGATCAACGTCCTATGTCCACAGTATATCAAGTGGGGAGTTACGCAAGACCAGACTGATGTTTGGCCCAGATGCATTGCTCCCGGAATGGAAACCTTCAGACATACCAGTTCTTGAAGAATATTCAGCTCCGGCCATGCAAATTTATAGACTGGAAAAAACAATCCCAAAGATCTGCCTTGATGTTTTGGAGGACCCTATTTTCGAAAGTCGTTGCAAGCCGATTCAGCAAAGCAAGCAGTTTTTCGTAGAGAACTGCATCAGAATGTCTCGATTGGGAAGGCCGGTTGGAAATCTCACAAGCAGTCTTTACGCTTTTTATTGCAAAGAACGGCTGGATATCGACAGCTGTTCATTTAAAGGATTCTTGGACTTTTGCAACGAGGAAGAGACAAAACTAAGTGTAGCGATAATGGTTATCATCACTTTTTGCGTTTTGGTTCTATGCGGCATTGTCATATACTGCATCTGCCGTAAAATATGCAAAGGAAAGCATTCGGAATGCTGTATTTGTTGTACGGGAGTGGGAAGATCCAGTGATTCCTCTTCTGACAGGGTTGGACCCATGTCAATAAAGATCAGAAACCCAGTGTGGTTTCGACACAGCAGTTTATCTGAACCTACCGATATAAACTTTATGCAAACTATGTATGATGACAACTGGGAAGATTCAGATACTGAGATACTACGTTGTGATAATGTAGAACCTGATCCGGATTATGCTTACGATAATCCAGTGCAACAAGTACCAGATAATGAAGAACCTGAGCCGGATTTTGCTTTCAATAATCCAGCGCAACAAATACCGGATAATGAAAAACCTGTGCCGGATTATGATTACAATAACGCAGTACAAAAAGAGACGAACCAGGAAGATCCTTTCCAATTTTACTCCACCAAGACGACGACATTATGATTTTGACAAATGAGAATCAATACAAACAACTTGACGGTCCAGCTTTTGTTAAGAAGATTGTACAAATTAATTCTGGCAAAATGAAGCTGCAATTGTTTAAATAATAATTTTCATGTTAAATGTAGTATTAAAAAATCACTCCAACTTTTAATGGAACTAATTGTCCTTTTATATATTTCTATCACGTATAACGTTTCAATCAATTTATATAAAATTAATTTTTTTTAAAAAGAAGATTTGGAGAACATTTTGATTTATTTTTTTTTACTTTATATAAACGAAATTGACTTTTGAAACTTGTAAAAAAAAAACGTCAATATTTTCAGTAGTAGATACAGTATATTTTTAGAATTTGAATGTAAAAAGATTTATTAATAGAATTTACTAAAACATTTTGTTTTGTGGATTATTCTCCATTTCTTCTTTGTCTTAAGGATATAGATTTTATGATAATCGATTAAAATGTTTGTTTGTTTTTTTATTGTGTGTGGTCATTGATATATTAATATAACATTTTGGCTGAAATATCGCCAAACTTATTGTTCTATTTTTACATTATCAACTTGAATTTTATCTGTAAAGAAAAAATTTGAATTTTCCTTTTCTGGTACCCGACTCGTTTAGTGGCTTCTCTTCCGTTATCAAGCAAAAAATTAAAAAGAAAAAGTAAGCAAATTAATTTCCGTGGGTCAGTTTCGACTTGCAAACACCCACTCAACAAATTTACTATTTCAGTTTCATTAATTAGAACGAGGATTAGTATTTAATTTTTATCAAAATATAATCCAAACCCAGAAAAAAAAAAATCTAATAGAGTTTAAGTTTGTGCCATAAAAACGGAACTAAAATTTTTGTTTGTTTCCATTGCATAATGGAAATATTTTGTCGGTGAACTTATTGGACTGTAATTAAATTACATGAAGTTTTTCTAATCAAAAAAGGATAGAGTTTCTTGTTCTTTTTTCAGGTATTACCGTCTTTTTAATTAAATTTCTAAGTGTATCTAAACTGTATTTTGTTAGTTTTACCACAGATTTTTCTCACTTTTATATTCTCTTGTGTTTTCACATGAGTCCAATAATTAACAACTGAGTCTGGAAAATGAATGAATATGAATCAAAAATACTACACAGTCTTTTCAGATTTGCAATAAAATCTAAGCTTTACGTTGTCAGTTGTTCATTGTTGAGTTTGAGGGCGCTTTGTGTGGTGAATTGCTGAACAGGTTAGACAAGCACAAAATTATGAAAGATATCTAAATGTAATAAAAAATTTCTCATCTCCTAAAAATTCACCCAAAATAAAGGTATTAATTCTGTTTAGCGATCTACTTTTAAATTGGGATGCTTTAAAAAACTGAGCTGTCACCTCTCTAGTTATCTAGGGAAACACACAAAGAATAATGGCAGAGAAACGATTGGATGCTCAATCCTCCTACACATGTATCGTAATAACCAAAAGTTTTTAAAAAATGAATACAACTGTTTCTTTGCGTATGAAAATCTTCCTACGAATAATTTTCGTCATAATCACTTAGAAACGTGGACACGGCAGGTGATTTTTCAATTCAATGAAAAATCACTTGGAAAAGCATTCTATAGGCCGGGCACCAAGCGATATATGAAAGGAAAAGAAGTACTTATATCTAGATTAGTATTACGTAGTCACCCACAGAAAGACTGTTTCGTTCTGTCAGAAGTCTTCGGTGTGGCTAGACACGTAGGAGGCAAGAAGCCAGGATCAAGACTATTCCAAATTTACGTTAAACTAAATCTCAAACTTTTCAGCCGAGAAGAGGAGCATATTGACCAAGGGAATTTTAATGTATTTATTCAGAAAAAGCAGCTCCCATTTTTTTTATATTCTTATACCCTTTCTGCTACAGGAGTG
>CAUZXS010003673.1:0-10000 GCA_963585895.1 Sepioteuthis lessoniana
GGCTCCCTTTTCAAAAACTACTACATCGAGATGTAGAAGAGGACGATACTTTTTTCCATTGATTGCTCCACTTTACCCTTGACA
The DNA here is from genome assembly GCA_963585895.1 of Sepioteuthis lessoniana. Lineage (NCBI taxonomy): Eukaryota > Metazoa > Mollusca > Cephalopoda > Myopsida > Loliginidae > Sepioteuthis > Sepioteuthis lessoniana. Next base: position 85 of record CAUZXS010003673.1, read on the forward strand.
CGTACCTTATATTGCTGAGTGTTAAGCAAGGAGGTATCAAATACCATTTTTAAAGGCCATGGAATGACGTGACCTGGGATTTAAACCAGGTCTCCCAGATCATAGGTGAACACTCTAAACACTAATCAAATGTATATACATATATATCTATGTGTGTGTGTGTGGGTATGTGTGTGTTAATATCTGTGAATATATGTACGTATATGTATTCAAAAACACAAATAACTAAAAGAAAACAAGCCCTATTTTTCATTAATTTTTTTTTTCTTAAGAATATATATATATTATATATATTTTTTCATTAAAATATATATATATATTCATTAATATATATATATATATATATATATATATATATATATGTATATATATATATGTATTTGTGTGTGGGTGTGTGTGTGTACGTGTGCGTGTATATATATAAGTATGTTAGTATGAGTATATGTGTGTATATATGTGTGTATGTTGGGAACTGTTATCTCGACCAGTGTAATTACTTAAATTTGCATGTATAAAAATCCAATAAGATGAAATACGCCGGTCTCATGTTTCAGCAGATATCAATGTTTCTAAAACGAGAAGCTTTTCGTTAGTTTTCTGTACAGTTATAGTATCTAAGCATTTTCTTGTTTAAAAAAAACGGTTTTAAAAGAACTGTTAAATCATTCAATAATATATATATATATATATATATATATATATATATATATATATATATATGAATACACTTATGTATATGCATGTAAGTAAGTAAAGTTAGCGACCATAGTCGAGGGTGACCCGAAGGCTCCCTTTTCGATAGCTACTACACAAAGGTGTAGGGGAGGGCGCTACTCCATTCCCAGGATTGCTCCACTTTACCCTTGAACCGTACCTTATAATGCTGAGTGTTAAGCAAGGTGGTATCAAGTACCATTTTTAAAGTCTTTGGTATGACTCGACCTGGGATTGAAACCAGGTCTCCCGGGCCATTGGCGAACATGCATATTTATATATCTATACATATATGGATACATTCGCATATCACGCACTCATATATATATATATATATATATATATATATATATATATATATATATATATATATATATATATATATATATATATATATATATATATATATATATAACGGTTATACTTATATATATTCTTATTCACAGACAAACTGTTTTGTTGTATCACTACGTATCAGCGTAGCTTGACACACGGGGATGCCTCAAGCAAGGATCAAAACACACACACACACACACACACACACACACACACACACACACACATATATATATATATATATATATATGTATATGTATATGTATATATATTATTAAAGAGAGAGACAGCGAAAGAAGGCGAAAGAAATACAGTTATATATGTATGGATATAAACAAATTACCTGTGTATTTATACATAAATTTTATCTTATTTCCTTATATCTTTTAAAAGCTTTCCCACTCTCAGTCGCGCTCATTTAATCTTCCCTTAACCTACCCCCTATTTGTATATATATCTATATATATATATTTGTGTGTGTGTGTGTGTGTGTTCATGAAATTGGGTCGATAAATCTGTATCCTGACTTAATTATTAACGCGTATAGATAAGAACTATTTCCTGTTAATGTCTGATCTGTGTAATTAAGCCACCCGGGAATCGCATCCACGAAATAGATCGCAGTTTCTCTTTTTAAAAAAAGCATTTACAGTGTTATATGTTTTAGCATTAATCTCCTTTGATCACTATTCAGGATAAATGATTAGCGCTGGAACCGACACATGAAATTTTTAAGTGACATGATTATTGCAAAGAAACGGCCGCATTATCGCATCTTACAAGTTAATCTTTTTTTTTCTTTTTTTTTTAAAGTCTAAGTATCTCCAGAAAATAAAACTGAATAATTTGCAACAGGTCTTCATTAAGAGCTTTGTTCTTGGATAAAAGTCAGAGTTGTAGGAGGAGATATTGTGTTTTTGATATTTAATTTCCATTTTGTACTGTATATTTAATTTGTTTTCATATGCGGTTGCGTGTTCTCACAAGCCAGAAGGTCGCCTTTTATAGCGATGGGGATAACTTTATTATTATTATTATTATTATTGGGTTTTTGGTTTATGGTTTAAGTTGGTTTTTACGTTGGTTATGTTGGTATTGCATTGGTAGCGTTGGTATTTCGTTGGTAGCGTTGCTATTTCGTTAGTAGTTATCCCCTCGCTAAATGTTGATGGAATATAAAGGTGGTGGAGAAGAACGAAGACGTCGATAGGTTTTGTATCAAGGTTTTAATGGCAGCATGAAGTAAAGGGGTTTACACTGGTATGCTGTGAGGTCTCGTAGTAAGGAAAGAAGGTAGAAAGTTGTTAGAGTGTATCATCTAATTAGTTTTTATCTAGGATCCCTTAGTCTAGAAGAATAGACCCAAAGGTGTCCATAAACTAGATGGCTCTCCTCATAGTGTATGATGCCGCTACTGCTATTCAGGAGCAGACGAATAGACGTCCGTGCCCGTGGAGGATTTCTGAGCGAGAGAGAGAGATTAGCGGGCTTTCTTCAATTTTTGGTGCTGCTAGGAAATATGGTCCGAGCTGAATCGAACTAGTCATCCTGATTGGGTGAAAATGTTCGGCGACTCTAACGGTCAAATTAAATTACGCGCCAAACAAAAAATCCAGTTTCTTTCTGCTACAGAATTTTCATTCTCCTTGACTATACCAAAGACATATCACACAGTCTTCCTTGCTATTTATCCTGTGCCAGTAGAAAAGAAATCATTTCATATCTTTTTACATCTCTAGTTTTGCGAAGAGGAAATTCAACCAGAACTCGAACTTGACTCGCTGATTTCAGTTCTGCAACTCTTCATCAGACTTTGCTGTTCACACACACACACACACACACACACACACACACACATATATATATATATATATATATATATATATATTTGTGAGTGTGTGAATAGAAAAGTTTTATATATATATATATATATATATATATATATATATAAACATAGGGAAACAGTATTCACCGTAGAAAAAAACATATAAGCAGCCTTCTATTATTTACGTAATTTCCTTGGAGGACTCATTTTCATGAAATACTTTTGCAATATCAAATATTTAGTTTCGGTGTTATCGTTCGCCTCAAATCGAAAAATATGTATATTTCAGGAATTAATGTCTTTATACATATATATATATATATATATATGTGTGTGTGTGTGTGTGTGTGCGTGTGTGATGATTCGAATAAAACATGCAAATAAAATTATACATGTATTCATATATACGTAGATATTACAATGTAAAATGATGTACTATAAATATGAACGTGAATATATAAGCTATAAATATGGATATACTGATAATATTTATAAATTCTGATTGTATAAATAAAAATGCATTTCAAATAGACATAAAGAGGCATATATATATATATATATATATATATATATATATATATATATATATACATATATATATATATATATATATATATACATGTGTGTGTGTGTGTTTTTGTATGTGTGTTTGTGTGTGTGTTCTAATATGCATGTTGCATTCGTCGAATATATGGAAGCAATAACAATCAGTATTAAAGATATTCTGTCTGATTACAGTGACAACCTTGGTAAATACCTCTTTACTTAAGCTCATCCAGTAATAGCCTCGTCGCCTGGTAAAATTCCCCGAACGAGTGTCCTGTATATGACTCTAAACTATTTGATGGTGAGGATTCTGTAATGTTTGAAATTTAGGGAACACAGTGCATCCCTTCCTTGTTATCGTTCCTTGGGTCACTCTGGTTGGAGTGATAGCATCTGATAGCATTCTATCCATGGGTCAAATAGAACTGTTTTACATTTAAACTGTGTACTTATGCGTGATTAAATTGTTTGAAATAGAACTGTTTGACCATTTAAGTGTGTGTAAATAAATGACTGATGTATAATAGTATCGTTAATGATACATAGCAATATCTGGAACCATTTAACTTTGTTGCCCTTCTAAACTGAAATGCAAGAAATAACATTTTGATTGTTTAACTGTGTCTAAAAAAAACAAAAGAAAACTGTGTACTTATGCTAAAGTGAATTTTTTGAAATAGAACTTTTGACGTTTGAACTGTACTGAGGCTAAAATTATTTGTTTTAAATAGAACTGTTTTTACGTTTAACTGTGTGCAAACAAAACCTGTATTTAAACAAATAATGGTTTAAACATGAAACGGTGTACTCATGCAGAACAGAATCGTTTGAAAGAGGACTGTTTTTTCCGTTTAACTGAGTATTTGCATGAAATATTTTTGTGTAACAATTCAAGTGTGTTAAAAAGATGCTCAGGCTCGATTAAAATTGTTATCTACAAAATATGTTTAGAGATCATATATTTAATGTATATGTATAAAGAGGATTTGGCATTAAATATCCTACAATGATTGATTTGCCATAAAACCAAACCAAACCAAATCAAATCATATATATTTGATATATATATATAAAGGAGATTTGACATTAAATAACCTACAATGGTTGATATGTTATAGAACCTAACCAAACCAAATCATATATATCTAATATATGTGTATAAAGAGGATTTGGCATTAGGTAATCTACAATGGTTGATATATCATAAAACCCAACCAAATCAAACGAAACCAAATCATATATATTTGATATATATGCATAAGGAAATTTGGCATTAAATAACCTACAATGTTTGATATGCCATAAAATTCAACCAAACCCAATCATGTATATTTAATTTATATATATATATAAAAAGAATTTAACATTAAATAACCTACAATAGTTGATATGCCATGAAATTCAACCTAAATTTAGCATTAAATAACCTACAATGGTTGATATGCCATGAAATTCAACCTAACCAAATCATATATATATATATATATATATATATATATATATATATATATATATATATATATATATATATATATGAGGATTTGTCATTAAGTAACCTACAATGCTTGATATGCCATAAAATTCAGCCAAACCAAATCATATATATTTAATTTATAGATTTAGCATTAAATAACCTACAATGGTTGACATGGCATAAAAACCAATAAAACCAAACAAAGCACCCAGGAAGAATCATTATCACTAGTCGTAGACTGTGAGATTAGTTCATTCACCATTACACAATTAAATTACTCCAAATCTTTTGTAAAGTTCGAAGAAATTAATTAAAAGGAAAATATGCTGAAATAGTTTAGAATACGTCTTAGAAATCTTACGGAGTATTTTGTTACTAAATAACTGAAAACTGTCCATCCAATTGCTAGCAGTTATTGTATTTTTAATCATGAAGTTCTCACTCATTTATGCATTTAGTAAAATTTCTTTTTTTCAAATTATTCAAAGCATTTAACAAGCAGTTTGATTTATATTGCAAATATAATATTTTTGATCATTATTTTGTATTTTGACAGGTTAGCCAAACAAAAATTTAAATTTCTAAGATATGTTTAAAGCAAACGTCAAAGAGAAATTTTAATCGCAGACAACAAAAGATTTAAACTTGTTTTCTATCACATTTTCCCCACGATACATTCCTTTCATCTTAAAATTAAAACTACGCTCTGGTATTTATAATTGTAGTGCGAGAAATAACCACCAGGGGTTATAAGCGTTAATCTCTGCTAGTCATTGGTCGTACTCTTTCACTGTAAAAATTTGTGTTAAAAATACACATACAAAACAATAATAAATCCTCGCAAGAAAACTTCGTACATAAGGCCACATAACTGTTAACCAATACAATAATTAAATACACAATCTAATACTATCAATGTTAGCTAGCGTAAGACGATAACAGATACTTCCAGTAATGATATAACATCAAAGTACCTAGATGCACTGGTAGATAGGCGATCGGGTTTAAGATTTTTAGCCTAATGTTTAGTGGATTATAGAATACGTTTTCAAACACATGTCCAAGATATGAAGTATAATTAAGTATACTTCCTGCAAACTCAAAAAAATTGTTAAGTAAAACAGAAAAGAACCACACAAGATTTATTGCTGAATGTTCCACGTACAAGAAACAGGTGGCTGCATCAACGACAAAATACATCTTCATATATTCTATCTATCTATACAATTCCACCATATAAATATATATATATATATATATATATATATATATATATATATATACACTATATATATATATATATATATATATATATATATATATATATATATATATATATATACTATAACTTTATAGATAAATTCAAACCTAACTTAAATAAAACATGAACCATACTCACACAAAAATGGTTATAAACATACATGCATATGAATATGTTCGTGTGTGAGGGTGTGTATATATATATATATACATATGAATATGTATGTATATATATATGTGGATATATATGTATGTGTATGAGTATATGTATGCACGCAAAAACATAAGCATTTAAAAACCATTCAAACACGAATAAATTAAAATCTCATTTAATACCCATTAACTAGACCTTATGCCAAACATGTTCACAAAAAAAAGCAAGAGCTACCAGTAAATTTAAAAACCACAGAACACTCCATGATACACAAAAAAATTCGTAGGTGAAACCCAAAACCACTCCAACACACACACACACACACACACAATAACAAACAAACACACACACACACACAATAACAAACAAACAAACAAACAAACACACACACACACACACACACACACACACACACACACACACACACACAATATAAACATATCAAATATCAAAGAAGGGTAAAGCAGACTGAAGTAAACACACATAAAAACAAGTCTGACCAGACAAGAGTCATTTATACTGGAAACAGGAGTGAGTTCAAGTCTCATTGAGTATCCCATTTAAAAGGCCTTGTACCACACATTTTCTCTGACGAAAGCAACAAGCTGGAAACATACATATATATAAAATATATGTAAGAAGAAAATAAATAGATTTAAAAAATACAAATTTCTTCGTGGACTTTCTTATATATATATATATATATATATATATATTACTTATTCAAATTTAGGAAATACTTAATATTGTAAGCATAAAAGTTAGCTACTTGTTAGATAAGTAACGATTTGATATCATCTTATTTATTAATTAAAATATTTATTATATTTTTATTTATCATATCTATTTCATTAATAAATTAATTAATTTTTATGCTAATTTTATTCTTTCTTGCGGTCTTTTAATCAATAAAATGTAGTTTTGGTCCAACCTTTACTTGGTTAGGATCGTCCTGATGATCCATTCAGGTGAAACCTCGGAACATTCATATATATATATATATATATATATATATATATATATATATATATATATATATAAATTAGGTTGCTCATAAAATACTGTCCGATTTTTTTAATAATCTGCTTAAATAATATTCTAACATATCATTCTTATATATAATTGTATAAAGAATTCACCATCCTATTTTCTCAAGTGTCCACTTTGTTAATTTTAAATCAATTGTTTCAGAAATTGATTCAAACGTTATATGCCTCTAATCATGAACATGAAAAAAGTATGGATCCGTTTGCTTTTCATGTTTTAGCGAAACACCATGAATAACCTTGTTAATCGACGGCCGAAATCTGTAGATGTCCATGAATCATACTTCCAGTGATTAAAACATTTTTTAATTCATTCATTCAGGACTAGATGTTTATTTTAATGTCGGACTGTATTTTCTGGACATGTTTTTTCTTGTATACCTTATTTTTTTTTTTTTTTGCTCTGTTTGATTTATAGCACATCAACCACTGGAGGTTAATTAACGCTAAATCCTTTTTATAAATATATATCAAATATATGATTTCTAAGAACAATTTGTCGATAACCTCTTTAACCGAGACTGGGCTCATATTTTTCACGCGGTTAAGTGGTTTCTCTTATTTCTATCTACTTAGAAAGATACTATTTACTGTTAATCATTTGCTTTAACACTGTTTAATATTTTCAAATATTGCTATGTATAACTAACAATTCAATTCAACATCAAACGTTTGTTTACACACAGGTACATGTTCAAATAGTTCTATTTCAAACAATTCAGTTTACAGGTTAACATGATTTAATAGTTCCAAGTATTGATGTGTATCACAAACAATTCAATCAAATATCAGTCATTTTTTCCCACAGTCAAGTGATCAAACAATTCTATTTCAAACAATTCAATTTAGCTTTAGCATAAATAGAAAGTTATATAGTTATATGTAACGCGTAGAGAGGACTCTGTCAGGTGCTACGACTCCGGGCCAGAGTAGACCTGGGAGTGATGGCAATGAAGGAATACTCAGCTTTCCCCAAATCGCCAGCTTTACTGAAGCCTCAGCATCAGATTATTTATTGTCATATCCAGAACACTCGTTGAAGAAATATTACCACTCTGCAGAGATGCAGTTGGTGTATTCTACAGCCCCGGTTGATCATGCCATGTTTGCCTTATGTATAAATATATATCATACGACTAAGTATGAATATAAATGATTTTTTGCCAAGTGATACCTTAGAAAGTAATCATAGAATTTTCACGTTTCATTCTTTATTTGTTTCCACAATTATATTTCCAAGTTCTGAAAAGAAAACAAAAAATCAATTTTAAGTCTGATAAACTCAACTATATAAATCTTGGTCGTATGTATTGTAGGAAAAAAAAAATGGACCCAAGTAGCAAGCCCAAATTCTTTCACAGATTTCCCAAGAGAAGTTTCCTCAATAAAAAGACTAAAAAAGGCAATATAGAAACGCAAATCTTTGCAAACTAATAACCTTGCTGATAGCTTTTTGTAGACAAACATAATACTCGACAGCTGCAGAGAAAAATATATTTTTTAGTTTATATAAATTTTGGAGTTTCTTTTTTTCCCCAGAAAAAGAACTGTTTTATTTAACTTCAGCCTTAAGAATTTAGGACTTCTATTCTATACATTTGTCCTCATGATAAAGATTTTTTCTAAAATTATTTTAAAAAGCCACACAAAAAGTATATAAAAAATTCATGTAATGTGTTTGTTAGATTGCAAGTGGTTATTTTGATTTATATCTACATGCATACGACATGTGATCAAAAAGTATCTAACCCTGTCTACGGGGCTTTGATTATGCTGACTGTTTCTCCTGCAGCGTGGAAAACTCACTCTCAAAAAAAGGAAATGTCCGGGTTATGAAACTAAACTGCTTCCGATGTTGAAGTTGCAGTTCTGGAAAGCTTGAGTGTGTTGAGTGACCCTATCATTGTCATAACTCCGAGTTCCAGTCTGACCCAGAATGTTCGTACCTATTATGGTTCTATGAATGTGTCAAATAGATCTATTGATCTTTGGTTTCTTTGTTTAATGGCATATCAAACTTTGTGGGTTATTTAATGCCAAAGCTATTCTCCTTGAAAAACAGTAGTGGTACTATTTAACCCATAGCTGGGAGGATAAGGGGCTTCATACCTTTCCCAACGGTATTTGCCAGAGACATTCTCCTTGAAGAACAGTAGTGGTACTATTTAACCCATAGCTGGGAGGATAAGGGGGTTCATACCTTTCCCAAGGGTATTTGTCCTAAAGTGAACGTAATAGCGCGACTGGAGTACGAACTCGCTTACGACGATTCCACAGTCCATCGATTTAACCATGACACCACAAGGACACCCCCATAACTGTTGAAAATTATTCATATTCAATAAGACTGTGTGCGATATTATAATTTAAAAAATGAACGTATGATGAAAGCGGGAAAACTATAATACTAAATAACCCTACACAGTTGGACATGCCGTTAAAATCAAACAATCAGCAATAAAAACAGAATTAAGACTTAATATTTGATATCTAAACGTTGCAATTTAAAATTTAAGTGAAGATGTGATAGTAGATGAGAAATTTATACAAATGATGTATTG
>CAUZXS010003673.1:12500-19799 GCA_963585895.1 Sepioteuthis lessoniana
GGGGTGTAATAAGGTTCATGCCTTTTCCTATGATATTCGTCGAAAAATGTCCAGGCGTGACTGGAGTTCGAATCCGCTTACAACGAAGTCACAGTCTAGCAGGTTAATTACTCTACTAAAATTGTGACTCCTCTAAATGTTTAATACATTATGAAGTCTGAATATGTGAAAATAAATGTAGGCCTGAGGAGATTTTCATTTTTAATGTCTATATAAACGCACTCGCCTCATATCTATCTATCTATATATATATATATATAATATATGTATATTGGGTGAAACGATAAAATTGTCGTCCGAAAGAAAACAACACTACAGCTTTATTTTAAAACTTTTATTGACAGAATCAATTCAGGAAACTTGATTATGTAGTAGAGCTGACATCTCTTCTATGTAGCTGCCTTCAGCCTTAATCACCGCCTCGATACGGATCCGGAGACCAAACGAAGTAATCCAGTGGGTTCAGGTCGGGGGAGGAGGGGGCCAGCGAGAGAAGGGTACTAAGTCGTAGCACTCCTTCTGAAGCCTGGGTCTCTTTGGACTTGTGGACCGGCGTCGAGTCCTGCCACCGGCCACCTGATTGCACCAGGGGATCACCACACTCTTCAGCACATCCAGGTACACTTTGGTGTTGACTTTCAAGCCGACTTCGAAGATGTGAGGTGGCATGATGTGGCCCTCACTTGAAACCACACCAAAGACCATAACCGTAGCTGAAAACTTTGTTTTCATCACCCTGGGCACGTTGAACCGTCCGGATTTGCATTTTGCGGGTGCTGGCAATGGTCCTGTTGTCATAATTTGGATCGGTAGAGAGCATGTGTTGTACAGCGGCGCATCTCCGATCTCGCTCGTTGAACATTGTGTCACTTCCAGACATGATAGAAGGCTCCTATCGCTCTTGCGATTTGTACACAACTGGACAACTAGTAGATGGTATGCAACAAAAAAGGAAAACCGGTTTTCATAAAACGGAAATGGAATCATGTCGTCTTTTCTAGGGCGACAATTTTATCGTTCCACCCTATATATATATATATGCGTGAGAGAGAGAGAGAGAGAGAGAGTGTGTGTGTGTGTGTGTGTGAGAGAGAGAAGGAGACAGTAAGGTTGAAAGAACATACCCATGTATACGTACACATGCATATACATATTTTAGACTTCATAATACTTAAAACAGTATTACATTTATTTGTAAAATAAAGTTTAGAGGAATGCATTTTTTAAAAATTGACAGTAATTTCTTTTAAAGCAACAAAGTAACATTTCGCTTGTATATACAGTAGTTTTTTTTTTTTTATTGATAATAAATTTATAAAACAGCTAAAAAACAGCACACTATAAGATCGATACTTGAGACCAATATAGATCAGTAAAAGCAAGCTGTTCAATCCAAATATTCTTATGCATAGTAAGAACACCTGAAAAAAAATCCACTGGCAATGTTCCCCAAAGGTTAGCAGAGTTCAGTGAAGCGTTTTAAAATAAGGGACCAAAGGAAAATTCTGGGGGAACAGAATTCTTTGGAAAATGTCGGGAAAATTTCCTCTTTTCTTTGCAAGTATTGAGAAATAATGCTGTTTGTTTTTTTAGCCATAACTTTGATACATAGAAAGGTCAGTATATTCCTTGCGTCATAATGAAACTATTCCAAATTGTAAAGGATGTGGTTTATTTTGATTTTTTTCCTCTGAATATATATATATATATATTGTCATCCACAGACATACTGTTTCGTTGTATCACAACTCTTCAGTGTGGCTAGACGCGTAGGACGCTGGAAGCTGGGATCGAAACCCACCTATCTTTACGTTAGACTTAGTATCATACCGCTCAGCTAACAAGCGTACCACGTCAGCTCGGGAATTATAAGGCATTATACCGTATTTTTTAGTCTTTGGTATGGTTCGATCAGTGATATAGGTGCTTTAATCAAACAGGCGACATCTCCACACTTAGCTATCTTAAACTAATTGACAAATTCACCTACTTAGGGAGCAGTGTCTCTTCAAGCCAGACAAACATCGACACGTGACTAGCAAAGGCATGGACAGCTATTGATAGATAATTGGTCATATGGAAGTCAGACCTGACCGATAAAATGAAGTGCAGTTTCTTCTAAGCGGCGGTCGTGTCGATACTGCTATACAGATGCACTACATGGACGCTAACTAAACGTATGGAGAAAAGGCTTGACGGCAGCAACTCAAGAATGCTGCGAGCAATATTTTCGTCCTTACTTTTCCAACAGTGTCCCGTATGTCCAGTTCGTCTACTTTTGATTGTTTTCGTGATGTGTGGCAGGTGGCCGTACAGATGCTGCTTTGTGGCGTGCTGCTTCCAGGACTTTTTTAATATTGCTCACAGAATTCTTATGTAATTGCCGTCAATCTTTTTCTCCATGTGTTCAGTTAGCGTCCCTGAAGTGCATCCACATAGCAGTATCGACACGACCGCTGCTTGGAAAAAACTGCGTTTTATTTTAAGTGAAAATATTTTACTCTATGAATCTCTCCAATGTGAAAAAAAAAAGATTATGTGGATTAAATTTAATCAACAGGAAATATTCATTTTTGAAGATGTGTCAATGTTTGTCGTGGTTCAGTGACCGATTTTCAAGCGGCAACTATAACGATAGATAAGGTTCGCTAAATTGCAAAATCCCAAGATGCATTGGGACAGTGAATAACAACGCTACTAGATTTTAGCAATAATCCTCGAAATGTCTTATATATATATATATATATATATATATATATATATATATATATATATATATATATATATAATATGCAATTCATATTACAACGTCCAGCACAATTCATATTGAAGAAAATCCATCTATTGGTCAACAAAATATTCTTGAAATTTCAAAGAAATGGCATCCTACAACCTGACTTACAAGAAATGCAAAATCGATATGACTTTAATGGAAAGAGCGATCCATAGGGAACAGCTGAATTTGACCACTATAATTTATGGTACGATATCTGACCAAAATTATGGAATTAGCACACTTAGAAGATGTTTTATTAGCACTAAAAAAAAAAAAGATCTTATCATCGATAAGACACACACCTTTTTTTTTTCTTTAATAGACCATGCTCATTCCATGAGATATACTTTCAACAGACTAGATTAAATAATTTGAAATAATAATAATAATTCCTGCGCAGAGAAAAAAATATCATCAATAATTCAATGTAAACGAAAAATTGCGCATTGTGTCCCAGATTAAAGAGGATTGAAGCTTTTCTAAGTATTTAACAGTCATGTGAAAGAAAGAAAGAAAGAATATGAATATAGATAAAATATGAACAGACTGAGAAAGAAAGAAAGAAAGAAAGAAAGAAAGAATACGAAAAGATTAAAATACATAGATAGATGAGAACAGAAAGAGATAGATAGATAGATAGATAGATAGATTGTGGGAGGGTGTATAATTTTGTAAAAATGTATTCACCAAGCTCCAGCATATATTTTTGTATTAGCTTAACATCCCAATTTAGCAAACCAGAAAATATTACAAAAATATATGTGGTATGTTTGAACAGGTACTACACTAGCACCAACTTGTGTTTCACAAAAAAACCCAAAAAAACTAATGAACAAAAATCATCAAGATTACAGAATGTATCGAGAATTGACACTGACTTGCCTAGACATCTAGATATTACTGACGACGTTTAAACGTAACCATTTTAACTGATGTTATTCATCTGGGCATATGTTTGTATTCAAATTATTGAGCTATTTTCTTTTTTTATTCGGTTTCGATAATACTTGACCATGCATCATAACTATTTGAATGCGCCTGTCATAAATAATGAGTCGAATATTGTAATTAAATTTTAATGGAGAAAACTTACATTTCACTTTCGTCAATTAATTTCCCCATCTACAATTACACAACGCTGCATTCTGATTTTCCACAGATCAAACAAGTTTAGTGAGTCTTTTTCATTCGATGCATTAAAAGTGCTCTCATTCATTGCTGAATTCGAGTCAAAACTGAATATAGTCAGTGCAGACGTCGTGTTCGTGAATATAAATACGTTACAGTATGTATGTATGGATGTATGGATGTATGTATCGAAAACGACTACACGTGCAGGAAGCGAGACAGGGTGAAGTTTTATGAGGTGTTTAGTAGGCTTCAATTTAGTGCTTTCCTTCTCGTTGACCGGTTACCATACCGAGGTTAGGGAGCCCAGTCGATCCTACAATTTATCCATAGCCAGAGAGAGAATGATTTGATCTATTCCTTTACCAAACGTAGCAGCGCTATGTGAAATGCAAACAGCCTCGTTCCAGATTTGAACTCTCGCTGCCGTGTCAGTTTACTATGATGATAACCATCTCACCACAAGTGCCTCCAAAATATATGTATATCTCTCTTTCTCTCTTTCTCTCTCTCACTCTTTCTGTATATATACATATATACATATATATATATACATATATATATATATATATATATATATTGAGAAATGGTAGATTTTAGTGAATTTATCAAGATGATAAAAATAAGCGGAAAAGTGGATGAATCAAACACTTACAACGGGTTTAGTAGTAATATTTCGCTCTTTATTCCAGGAAGAGCTACTTCAGATTCATCCTTGAATAAAGAACGAAATATTACTACTAAACTCGTTGTAAGGGTTAGGGTTATCCACTTATCCATTTATCCAATCTTCCACTTGTTATTATCATATATATATATATATATATATATATATATATATATATATATATATATATATATATATATATTGAAAAGATGTATGCTGATGAGAAAAAATTGTATGAAGTTACTATAGCAAGGCCAGTGTAAAACATCCAATATATCAAATCATTGACACTTGGTATACGTGACAGATATATACATCTGCCTCCCACTATCTTCATTTCTGTCTGTCTCTTTGTCAGTCTCTCTCTATCACTCTCTTCACAAATACATATATATATATATATATATATATATATATTCCTGAAAATAGTACCCCCAAATTAATAGCTGTATGATCACTTACCCCTCTCACAAACCATCTAAGTAAATACTAACAATACATACTTGGAACTGCTGGAAAATATAAGGGTGTCTCAAAATTGAAATTCTGTACACACTAGCGTTGGCCAACCAGCAGAGACCTACATACATCAGCTCAATGCAAAAATTCTGTTAAACTTTTCATGCCTTAAATTATGGTAGCCTATATATATATATATATATATATATATAAGTAAAGTTGGCAACCCGAAGGCTCCTTTTCCAATAACTACTACACCGAGGTGTTACGGAGGGCGCAACTGTATTGCTGTATTGCTCCACTTTACCCTTGATCCTTAGCTTGAAATACTGAGAGTTAAGAAATATCTATCTATCTTATCTATATATATATATATATATATATGTGTGTGTGTGTGTGTGTGTGTGTGTGTGTGTGTGTGTGTGTGTGTGTGTGTGTGAGTGATAACAAGCAAAAAAGAAAAGTTAACCAATAACTTTGTTGAAACCAACATCAAAACTGTATTCTCGCAAGCTTCTTTACTAAGAGCTTCATGTGGAGTTTCACAATCGTGATACGGAAAGAGGAGAGAAAGTCGTTACGCAAACATAATTAAAGATATTAGTTTTGGTTGAGTTTTATGGCATATCAACCATTGTAGCTTATTTAAAGCTAAATTGGGTTTATACGTACACATTAAATACATATGAATTGTTAACATAATTCAACTAAGTTATATAGTTCGAAGTATTGCTATGTATCATTAACAATTCAATTAAATATCAGTCATTTGTTTATACACAGTTAAATGATCAGACAGTTCTAATTTTAAAAATTCTGTTTTGCAGAAGTCAACAAAGTTAAATGGTTCCAAGTACTGCTATGTCACTAACAGTTCAATTAAACACCAGTCATATGTTTACACACAGTTAAATGATCAAATGGTTCTATTTCAAACTATTCAGTTTAGCATGACATTTGTTTGCACACAGTTTAAGGATCAGACAGTTCTATTTTACCTATAGATAGGACCTTATCAGGTGCGACTACTCCGGGTCAGAGTCGACCTGTGAATGATTGCAATGAAAGGGTACTCCACATTCCCCAAAAGCTCCAGCATTACTAGAGACTTACCATCATATTATTCAATGTCATATCTAGGAAACTCATTAGTGGGGTTTTATTTTCCTGCAGAGACATAGTCGGTGTTTTCTACAGTCCCACCCTACTGAGCTGAAATATCAAGATAATTTGAGGGGGTGTCCTCGTGGTGTAATGGTTAAAACGAAGGACTGCCGAATCGTAGTAAGTGAGTTCGTACACCAGTCTTGCTATTACGTCCACATTCGGGCAAATACCCTTGGGAAAGGTATGAACCCCCTTATCCTTCCAGCTATGGGTTAAATAGTACCACCACTACTGTTCTTCTAGGAGAATGGCTTTGGAATTAAATAACCTACAAAGATTGATATGCCATTAAACAAAGAAACCATTAAACCATCAAGATAATTTAATCTTACGAGATCAATTTGTACTACTTTTCAAAAAAGATAATTTCATTTTATAAAATCTTTTAAAAACCTCTGATCTGTTTCAAAGTCATCTTAACAAAAGTTGCGTTTTTATGGACAAAACGCAAGGAGCTTAGATGATCGGATAAGGAATAATTATCTGAGCCCCATGCAAATTGAACCACCCTATAAACATCTTCTATGTCTACTTAGCTGTGGCCAAAATTTCCTAAAACTCTCTCTCTCTCTCTGTGTATATATATATATATATAGTGCAATTAGAAGGAAACTCAAACCTGGTTGTTTCCTTCTAATTGTACTATATACGCTCTGAATGTGAATTTTGTTATATACCTGCAAGAAAATAAGTGTTGTCACAATAGCTATACATCGAGCCATCACATAGATTTATGCTATTCCTCATATATTCTATACAAGAATAATCCATACCCACTGTTTTCGGACCCTGACTTGATATTACAAATATATATATATATATATATATATATATATATATATATATATATATATATAGTAATTAATCGATTAAATGAGAGATCAAAGTCAGAAAATTTAATCTCTCTAATCCTAGTTACACTATTTTGTAAAAAAAAAAAAACAAGCATTTTATTATATGAAGTCTTTAAGAAAAAATCCCATCATCTCGTATGTTGTGAACGCATCATATTTTTATAATTCATTTTTCTATCATAAAATATAGTTTATACTGAAAAAAATACACATCAGTGATACGTCCGACCATCATCTCACAGACAGCC
>CAUZXS010003674.1:0-25235 GCA_963585895.1 Sepioteuthis lessoniana
AGTGTGTTTCGTTCGTCATTATTTTTGATTACACTGGTTTACAAAGAAATTGAGGCAAGCACAAAAATACCCGTTTTTACCTAATTTAAGGGTGCTGAATTCAAATTTGAAATAGTTTTTACTCATCATCTCTAGTTTTTTTAGATATGCATAGTGTGAATTTTGTGTATATATGGTACATAAAGGCGTATATGAATTCAGGGTTAATTCTAATATTGTGAGACTTATGGCTTATTTTTTAGTTATTATGCACTAAATGTAAGTGATAGCATTACAATATATATATATATATATATATCAAGACGGATTTTGATAGTTAAAGCAACAGGTCTCAATCCACACTCTGGCAGTCATTGGAAGAGGTTGTCTCGCAGGCGGCGCAGGAGGTTGGTGTCCCTCAACTATCGTGTTACACATCTTTTGGGTTACTGAATATTAGTATTACATTTTCAAATGCATATTTAGTTTTACTTTGTTATATTTGCAGATTCTCCAATGTCAAAATGTCGAGGATGCCTCAACAAGGCCAATTCTTTCTGCTACGTGTGTGAGGACTTCACAACAGTTGCACAGCGTCGAACCATCACTTCGCTCCTTAGAATCGCCTACTTTCACTATTTTGACTGTAAAATTGGTGATCAGGACAAGTCTTGGGCTCCACACATCTGTTGTAAACCCTGCTACAATGGATTAAGTGCATGGTTTAATGGCAAGAAAGCTGCTTTCAACTTTGCAGTCCCGATGGTTTGGAGAGAGCCGCGAAACCACGCAGATGATTGTTATTTTTGTTTAACTAATATAACTGGTTTCTATGCATCTTCTAGGAAAAAGATAAAATATCCCAACCTCCGATCTGCTATGAAACCCGTTCCCCATTCAGATGATCTTCCTGTACCCACACTTCCAGTAAATAAGGATCTTCTTTCCTCATCCGATGAAGAAATACCTTCAAGAGAGGATTCTGCCGAGTCAATATCTTTGGAAAATATTGAGTCTACATATTCAGGAACAAGTGGCAATGAGCCATACTGGATCACGCAAGAAGACTTGAATGATCTTGCTCGTGATTTGTATCTGTCAAAACAGCAGTCAGAGCTCTTGGCTTCTCGGCTTAAACAGTGGAACCTAGTCCAGGAAGATGTAAGGATCACCAGTTTCAGGAATCGGAACAAATAAGGTCATTGGTCTTCTTATGGATATGCCAGCGGGCTTCACAAAGTACTATTGTTTTCTCTATCTCTGGGATAGTCGAGCTGTATCCTAGCATTACAATCAGAAAGACTGGGGGGTCTAGAAGCACTTCTGTTCCTGGCGAACACAGCCTCAAGGAGAATCCTCTGGTGGACATGAATAAGGTACTTCTTCCTCCTCTTCACATCAATCTTGGTTTGATTAAGAATTTCGCGAAGGCGTTGCACAAAAATGGTGCTGCCTTCCAACACTTGTCTACTGTGTTCCCAGGTCTTAGTGCTGCTAATCTCAAAGAGGGCATCTTTGTCGGACCTCATATCCGAGAAGTGCTGAAGGATACTGATTTTGAGGAGCTTCTTAA
This sequence comes from Sepioteuthis lessoniana, assembly GCA_963585895.1. Lineage (NCBI taxonomy): Eukaryota > Metazoa > Mollusca > Cephalopoda > Myopsida > Loliginidae > Sepioteuthis > Sepioteuthis lessoniana. The sequence continues at coordinate 1,553 of CAUZXS010003674.1, forward strand.
ATTAAAGGAACTGAGAGCATGGGAAGCATTCAAGTCAGTCTGTAGTGGCTTCCTTGGTAACACACGTGTACCAGATTACCAAGCCTGTATTGAGAAGTTGCTAAAGTCTTACGAGGATATGGGGTGCCGAATGTCACTCAAGATTCATTTTCTCCATTCCCACCTCAACCTCTTCCCGCCAAACGTTGGAGCAGTGAGTGATGAGCATGGAGAAAGATTCCACCAAGACATTACGAAGATGGAGAGCAACTATCAAGGCAAATGGAACCCCGGCATGATGGGAGACTTCCGCTGGATGCTCTTGCGTGACATCCCGGAGGCAAAATACACCAGATCTTCTAAGAAAACACACTTTTGACTGTCTGTGGTACTATGAATTGTGTAATTGTGTCATCCAAGTATATTGATTCAATCAGTGTTCTTTATCTATCCTGTTTTATCTGTTATAAGCTGCTGCAACTCTTGAAATATGCACATATATTTTCTGTTTATACTAAAATGAGACTATTTAAAAGCCAGAAAACTAGAGGTGATAGAGCAAAGCTATTTATAAATTTGCATTCAGCACACCCAAATTAACAAAAAAACCCTATCCCCATTCTTGCCTCTGACCAAAAATTTATTTTTGTAAACCAGTGTTATGTTTCCGCTTGTATTATCATTATGGCTATACAACACTGTTAAGAGAACTGCTGGAAATTGTCAAACTTGGAATATCAAAGATGTCAATGAGAGTGTGTCCTGAATAATATCCTATTCTTACATGTTTGGAGTCGTTGGGACACAACATCTTCAACTAGTAAATACCATTTTTTTAAATCTCAGCTGAATACAATTCTTCTGTATTTTTTTCTCACTAAATTCAGTGTTTTACTTTTTAAGAAAAACATCCATGATTAGCAAATTCAAAAAATCTGAATGTCTCCAAAAACATTGCCATAACATTCTTGAAAGATGATGCTTCAAAAGAAATATAGGAGAAAAGCAGGCACAGTATAATAGAAATGACAGCAACCAAGAAGATGATTAAAGTTGAATCACGGCTTACATCTAAATATGCTGCCTACTAAATATTTCCTTCGTGTTTATCGACAGGTAATTACAATCCTGAGCAACTTTTACAGTTGAACCTGCTGATCAAAACCAATAAATTTAATTGTTTAGGTTTATGGCATATCAACCTTTGTAGGTTATTTAATGCCAAATCCATTTTTATACTAATAAACACTTCTTTTTTAAACAATTCAGTTTAGCGTATGTACACAGTTTAATTGTCAAAAATATTTCTATTTCAAGCAATTCACTTTAGTCAAATAGTTCTAATTCAAACAATTCAGTTTTGTATAAGTATAGTTTTTGTCCACACACAGTTAAATGTCAAACAGTTCTATTTCAAACAATTCAGTTTAGCATAAGTACGCAATTTACATGTCAAAACAGTTCTATTTCAATCAGTTCAGTTTAGCATAAGTATGCAATTTGAATATCAAAACAATTCTATTTCAAGTTACTCAGTTTAGTAAAAGTACACAATTTAGTTCTATTTGACCCAGAGATAGGACCCTATCAGGTACTATCACCCCGGGCCAGAGTGGACTTGGGAGAGATGACAATGAAGAGGTACCCCGTATTCCCCAAAGCTCCAGAATTACTGGAACCTTACTATCAGTTTGTTTAGAGATATATCTAGGACACTCCTTGGCGGGAGGGGTCTTACCCTCTGCAGAGATGCAGTCGGTGAATTCTACAGTCCCCACCCCAGCTGATTGGGCAAACCTAAAGTTAGTGATAAGGAGAAAATTGAAGAAGACTGAGGATCAGAATATTTTTGAAGTTTTTAATTAACATGATTAACCCTCCTTATCCTCCAAGTTATGGATTACAAAGTAACACTACTTTTCTTCAACAAAAATGGTTTGGCATTAAATAACCCACAAAGGTTGATATGCCATCAAGGCAAAGAAACTAAACTAGGTATTATTGAATCTTATTTATAAAATTGGGTCTATTATTTTTCAGCTTATTAATTTGATGTATATCGTAATGATCATGTAAAAATTTTGTTTGAAATTGAAGTATCATAGATCGAGTTTTATTAAAAAACCTATTGCAATATGAAAATAATCACCACTTCAATGAGTGTATTGGCTATTTTTGGAGTGAGTATTTAACTGACTTCCTACTTAGCCAGTATGTGACACATGGTCGGAAGTCACGCACAAATTGAGACTCATACGTGGGTATTTAAAAAGTACTTAGTCCCTTTGGTATTTCCTATATTGTAGTGGTTCGGGCACCAAGCTTTCAACTCAACACTGCAAAGCAGGTATTACTAGGGGGCAAGCCCCCTGGGGCCAGACAAATTACTCAATAACACCCTCCTGAGACAAATTTGTGTGAGGATATGGATAGCTTGTGCGGCACTTAACTGACTTCCCACCAAGCCAGGAAACGACACAGTCATTTTATAGTGGGGAGCCACGCAGAAATTGAGACTCATGCTATTTCAAAAAATTCTTAGTCTCTTCGGCATTCCCAATAATGAAGTGCCTGTAAAGTAGGTATTTCCTGAAGGGGAAGGACCCCTGGAACCAGACAAACCGCTCAGTGTATGGGAAATCAAGTGATTTCCATACTAAAATAAGGGTTAATTTTTGTACAAAAAATTTGCTCCAGAAGCTGCAATTTTTTTTATATTTATTGACCAATCAGCTCTCAAGCACTAATTTCAAGATTTCAAAATACTTAACCGACGACAATATTTGATTTGCTGTGAAAATTTTGAAGAATCAAAACATCACGAAATTTAAATCTTTTCCCTCCTAGATTGTTTAAAAATACATTTTTAACCAATTAGAATCATAGATTAATCATTAATTTTTTATCCAATTTCTTTGGATTGTTCAATTTCTGTAAATTTGATATAATTTTCTAGGGTTATGACAATTCTATACTGAAATCCCAGTGAGTGTTTTATTCTGTAATTACATTGGAGAGGGTGCAAGGATGTAATGGCTGAAGTGCTGGACTGTGGTTTTGAAATAAACGAATTCAAACTCCATTCACACTATGTTCACTTTCAGACAAATGCCCTTGGGGAAAGGTATGAACCACCACCCTTATACCCCTAGTTATGGATTAAATAGTATCATTCTTCTACAAGGATGGCTTTGGCATTAAATAACCCAGAAAGTTTGGTAAATCATCAAAGAAACCAAAGCAACTATCTAATTATATAATTATCCTTTATCTTGATGATAAACTTTTGATTTCATTTTCTGAATTTGTAATATTTGAACTTGACTTACTTGAAGCACTATTGTTTTACATTTACCCATCTGATGACATCATCAGTTTTAAAATTGATCAATCCATAGAAAAGTTTAAGATTCTTTCTTATCTCCAATAAAATATTTTTCAAAGTCCATTTAGCAAAGTTGTGAGAAACTGGTGAATTTGGTGAAATGCAAATAAAAATATTTGCTTGTCGGGTGTAAATAGTTTTCTGTGTGATTACTGTACTTGAAATGAAGATATTTTCATATAGATTTGATTTTTTGGTCTTTTGGAGAAATCTTTATTTACAAGAATTTGTAAGTTATAATGGATTTTGGGATAAAAAGTATGTGTCTGACTTCCCGCCAAGTCAGATTTGATTGCGGAGGGATGCGAACAGAGCCAAGCATTTTTTGTGATGACCACGCTTAAGTCTCATTTTGTTTGTACCTCTCCCCACTTAAAACGAATTAAAGCTAGAATGATCTCAACCCAAGAAAACAATAAAAAAATTTACTGAAATTGGATAGTCCAAAGAAAAAGGCTTTAACGTTTTCCCTTTTCCCAAATCTAGATATCCTTTTTTAACTTGAAGGGGTGTCTGGTACAGTGGGAATGTATTTACTGCAGGTAAAATTTTATTTATGTTACCACAGGACCCAGGGCTATAAGAAGTTACCCTGGAAGTTTAACTTTAGGAGTGTATTGTGAGGATCGATTCTATCCTCGCCCATAGCCTAAATATATTAAATTTCAGAATGGTAGTATTAGCCTCCCTATGAGACCAAAAAGTGACACTCAGTCGGTTTAATGGGTTGGGGTGACGGGAATTGAATTAACCCTTACCCTTTTATGAGAGGGTGTATAGAATTAAGCTTTTGTTAATTTCTTACCCAGTGCCAGGGTTGTATATATTTCAACATAGTAAAATACGCTTTTCATTATTTTGGACAAGATTTTTTTTAAATGCAAATTATGTCCCTTCCTATATTTGTAAAATCCAGGATCAGTGCAGAATTATTACATTGTAAGTGAAATATCTTGTTATTAGTACAGACAGATAATCAGGCTCCAGTTATGCATTAGACATAAACTGTAAATCACTACCTCCAACTTTGAAGCAACATTACTTCAACTTTAAAACATTTTCCACGAAAATGAAAAAAATCTGAAAGAAATGAAGGTCGCTTTCAAACAGCGGATGAAAATACATATAAGAAAAATGATATTAATAGATTTCCAGGCTTTTACAACAAATCCATAAATCTTTTGACATCCAAAACCATTATTTCACTACAAGCAATCTTTAGGCCAGACAAAACTGACCAGGTAATAAAATTAATGAAATATGTACTTGATCACAAGTGAAAACATTATTACCAGGAATCGGCACTTCTAAGTATGGCCCAAATTACTTCAATACTTGGATTTTCAAAGATGTAATGCACTTTTCATATTGGCTTGGATTCTTCGCCAACACACAGGAAAACCGAGAAAACTAATTTTTAGTTGCGTTGATATTTTTATTCTGGTAATGTAATATTGGTGAAACATGACTATTCTTTATAATGTGGATGTCTCGGTGAAAGTGCTCACCCTGCTGTTCACTCAAATCTCCACAATTCCTTGGAAAACAGTTCAAATGTAACAGCAAAAAGAGCTGTTTGACTGACATCAGTGGAAACTATTCAGTAGGTCTTTAATTTCCTTCTAATATTCCACACTCTGGTGGTTTACCAGGAAGTTTAGAGAAAAGCAAACCCGCTGCTTTCCCTAAGTTCTTCATTACTCTTAACTTAATATGTAAGGATAAAAGCAGTACTTTGTTTGGTTCAATGAGAGGGTGAGACTGAATTTTATGCGAGCCAGGCTTTAACCTTTGTCTTAACGGCCACTCTTGTCTGACATAATGTTGGTTGCAAGTCCAGCTGTCCCAGAGATATAGAAAACAAAGATACTTTGTGTACCCACCTTGGAGCTCTAGAACCAGTCCAACCACCTTAAAATCTCCACAGATCAACCATTTATGCTCCTAGTAGTTTAATGCAGACAGCAAATGATCCATGCTGTTGTGAGTTTCTTCCATTTGCATTGAATGCCCAATAGGGATACCGCCCTGTCGGCTGGGTTTGTAGAATACACCGACTGCACCTCTGCAGCGGAGTAAGACCCCCCACCACCAACCAGGCAACCTGTTGGTCGTGGGTGGCGACCCGTAAGGCGCTAGGATGGAACCCTGGGGGTTGAGCAGGCATTGATCCGGTGACAGAGTGGTCTATGGGTTGCAACACATCCCTTTGGCCCTTACTTGGTTTGACGGGCGTTCGGATTGGACCCGATCCGATCAATCGGCTGGTCCCGACTTGCCCTAGCACATATGTTTGTTTGTTTTTTCTCCTGATCGTATCATACAATCTGCTCTTGTGGAACTATTCGATCTACTTTTGCTGAACTATTCCCAACCCTTTATTCCATACGTGCTAGATAGCGGGGCCTGAGAGTCAATTGTGCTGAGAAGTAGGACTTATGAACGCTGTTAGATTGTTGCGTAATTAAAAGCAGAATTTGGCAGAGGCTCAGAATCATACTCATTTCATGAGTATACGGGTATTGTATTCCTGTCTCAGCCAAGGCGAATGGGTTGTCTCCTTGGTTTATTCCCAACATAAGTTGGACTCCATGTTGGGTGGTGGAGCATAGGACCAGCGAATAACAATTAGCAATCATGGCTTTTTCTTCATCAAAAAAACTTAAATGTACTCTAACGGAAACTGAATCGGACTACAAAGGTGTGGCACGTTTCCCTAGATTCATAATAATTGAATCTACGGAAACGCCAATAACAAACCTATCGCCATTTTTAATTGAAAAAGTAATATCTAGTAATATGACCCCCTTCAACGTAAAAAAACTAAAAAAATCAAACTCTGCTCGTTGAAGTAGATAAAAGAAAAAATGCCGATTTCCTACTGAAAAAGAATAAATTCCATACTATAAATGTAAAAACTTACCCTCACAAATCCTTGAATATAAGTAAAGGGGTTGTAAGAAGTAAGGAATTGTCATTATGCACAATTGAAGAAATAAAAAAAAGAAATGAAGAAACAAGGTGTAACAGAAGTAAAGACAGTTACAATAAAAAAAGAGGGTAAACTCATTGAAACTAACACCTACATAATGACATTTGACCAACCCAAAATACTGGAGAAGATAAAAGTAGGCTACACAATGGAGAGAGTTGAGCAATTCATACCCAATCCATTGAATTGCTACAATTGTCAAAAATACAGCCATCACGAGGATAATTGTAGAGGTCGACAAGTAAGTGGCAAATGTGGTCAACAAGATCCTGACCACCACAGTGACAATTGTAACAATCCGTATAAGTGTGCAAATTGCGGGAGCGATCATCCCGTTATAGCGGTGGTTGAAATGTTTAATTTTTTTTACGCTATATTTTTTAAGGCAACAAATGAATTACGAAACTTTGCTTTAACACACAACAGCGTAAGTTCTTTATTTGCAGCTTTGAATATTTGGTTTGTTCTTGGTGCTGCAAGACTCGTGGTGTTTAGGCTTGTTGGATGTTTGAGACGAAATGGCTTAGCGAGATGTTGAGATGGCAGTGTGTCGTTGGACGTGTGAGGGAAGTATTCAAAGTCACCGTGTAGTTTTGCGTGTCGAGAGCGGAGTGACGCTCGGATCGACATAGTAAATTTTTGGGGTGACAAGAAGTGGTGCCTGTGGAAGGCATGCTGAATGTTTCTAATTTATGTTCCACTGGGATTCCTCATAAAGAATCCATAAATTAGATGGTTCCCTCGTTGAGTGTCCATGTTGCTGCTGCTAGTGTTAAAGCCACAGTGAGATGTCCACACTGGGTGGCTTTTTTAGCTAAAAAGCATCGCTAAGCAGGGACGACCAGAGGCACGTCTGTTCTGGTCGCCGTCTCAAGCTGAAGAGAGTGGTTTTGGCTGCTCACCCGTTTTGCTAGCCGGAAATGAAGGTCCGGGCTGAATAGGATAAGTCATCCTGATTGGGTGAAATTCAGTGTTGAATTAAATTGCGCGCCAAAACAAAATACGAGATTTTCCTCTTCTCTACATACGTTGGCCCCAGAATTTCAGGTATGGAGTACCTGATATTCGATACACAAAATTGTAAGAGAAGGGAAATAACAGAAAAGAGCCACGAGTGTCACAACACAAAAGAGCAAAATACAAAGAATAAAAAATACATACATATATAAAAAAAAACGAGCAAAAGCAAATTAATAAAAAAAGGCAAAGTGTCCTGTTTAGTTCTTTTTTGTGTACCTCGTGGTACGTTTATTTTTTTAAAAACAAAATGTCACTTTGAGAAAAAAGTTAATGAGCCGAGAAAGTGGCATACAGGATTAGCAGTATATTTCAGAGGAGTAGTGTGAGTTTTTTGGGGTCCTCTGGAATTTATAGCAGTCGCTGGTGGTTTACTGAGGTAGTGGGAGAGATAACCCACGTTGCTGAAGAAAACAAAATAGGAGTAGGGTGAGTGAAAGCTAAAAAGTTACCTATTTTGCAAGTTGGGAAGTGAAAAAGTGTTGATAGATAAAGTTTTGTTGAAAAAATTCCACGTTGTTTGGTATTTTACGTCCATTTTGCATTATCCTTGAAGATAGTTCAGCGGGAACATTTGAAAATTTTTCTGGATGTTTCACTGTTTTTTTTTGTTTTTGTTTTTTTGTTTTTTGTGGTGGAATGATGCATGTTCGTAAGACTGTGTTTCGTAAAGGCTGTATTTGTTATCAGAAGGTTGTTCGTTTACGAGGTTAATTTTAGTGATGTTTAAAGTTTTTGTTGTTGGTAAGCGAGGAAAAGTTTGTTTGGTTCAGCGAGGAAAAGGGTGTAACGTATGTGTGTTTACGTTGTGTCGTTTCCTCTCCAAGTGTTGTAAGACCCTCGCTAATGCTTGTTGGAAATAATAAGGTGGTTGAAGATGAAGTAAGATGGCGAAGGTCGAAAGGTGTTGTTATGAATAGTTTTTATTTGTTTCGCAATTCAAAAAGTGCCATTCGGGTCACCAATTTATAGCGGTGGTTGAAATGGTTAATTTTTTACGCTATATTTTTTAAGGCAACAAATGAATTACGAAACTTTGCTTTAACAACACACAACAGCGAAAGTTCTTTATTTGCAGCTTTGAATATTTGGTTTGTTCTTGGTGCTACAAGACTCGTGGTGTTTAGGCTTGTTGGATGTTTGAGACGAAATGGCTTAGCGAGATGTTGAGATGGCAGCGTGTCGTTGGACGTGTGAGGGAAGTATTCAAAGTCACCGTGTAGTTTTGCGTGTCGAGAGCGGAGTGACGCTCGGATCGACATAGTAAATTTTTGGGGTGACAAGAAGTGGTGCCTGTGGAAGGCATGCTGAATGTTTCTAATTTATGTTCCACTGGGATTCCTCGTAAAGAATCCATAAATTAGTCGCCGTCTCAAGCTGAAGAGAGTGGTTTTGGCTGCTCACCCGTTTTGCTAGCTGGAAATGAAGGTCCGGGCTGAATAGGATAAGTCATCCTGATTGGGTGAAATTCAGTGTTGAATTAAATTGCGCACCAAAACAAAATACGAGATTTTCCTCTTCTCTACACCGTCTATGCAAGATCTTGTGAGAGTTGAAAACTGGAAAAGGAAATATTGGGAATTAAACACAGGAATAACATTCCATACAACGAAGCGCGGAAAATGATTGTAGGATCTAAGACCACAACCTACTCTCAAGCCGTCCAGCGCAATAAAATCCAATATAACAAAAAGAGGATAGTAAAAAATTGATTCAGCTGGAGCTGGGCGACTGGGAAGGCTATATCAATGAAATAAGAGCCTCTCTTGATACCAACAAAATTCCAGAGACACCAACTACAAAGGCAGAGCTTGTAGCAGACAAAGTGAAGACACCTGCACAAAGTCACACCTCCACGGGTAAGACCGATCAAGAAAAGAGCATGGAACTATCACCAACCACACAACCAATTAAATGTGCAACGGAGTAATCTCCTTCCAAAACAACAAAAGATAGTAGATCCTCAATAAGACCACCCACTTCTACAGATACATCCCCAAACAAGAAACTACAAAAAGACAAGACAAAAATTACTCCAAAACAAAAAACCGTCGAAAGTGAAAATGTTGACTCGAGTAACAAATTCAAAATTTTAGAAAAGATGGAGATAGAAAATAGCCCCCAATTACATAAACATAAAGGCCATAAAAAGAAATGATCAAACAGTCCAGATCTAAAGCCTAACAATGAACCACAAAATAATTCAATGGAACTGCCGCGGAATCAAAGTCAATAGGAGTGAACTGCTCTTATTGATAACTCAACAACAACCTGCCATTGTCTGCCTTCAAAAAACATTTCTTAAAACTGATGATGATATCACAATAAAAAACCCACTAAAGTTACAATTTCATCAACAATACCGGTCATAGAGCTTCGGGTGGTGTCTCAATCCTTATTAGGAACGACATACCTCAAAGCAAAATCCACCTCAACACTCAACTCCAAGCATTAGCTGTCAAAGTGACTTTACACAGAACAATTAATATCTGCTCCATATATATTCCGCCTCACGATGCCATGAATGAAAATGAAATCAACAACATATTACAGCAACTACTCACACCTTTTATTCTACTTGGTGATTTTAACAGCCATAACACCATGTGGGGCTGTAAAAGCACAAACCACAAAGGCAAAACTCTCGAAAATATCATTAACAATGATAATCTCTCCCTATTCAACAAAAAATCACCAACACACTTGGATCCATCAGCTGCTACCTACTCAGCCATCAATTTAACCCTCTGCAACACTTCACTTTTCCTTGATTTCACTTGGAGGGTGTATGACGACACATGCAGGAGCGACCATTTCCCATTTGTACTCGAGGGTTTGCACCCTCAAGACGACGACCTTCCCCGGAGGAGGTTAAACAAAGCTAACTGGGAAGAATTTCGCTCTCAATGTCAGAAACAGCTCATAGTAAACAATACCGAAATCATTCTCGAATTTTCCAAAAAAATCATAAATATAGCTAAAACATGCATTCCACGCAACCCAACTACTCATAAACGAGACAGACCATGGTTCAGCAAAGAATGTAAACAGGCTATTCGCCTACGACGAGCAGCTTTGCGGAAATTCAACGCTGAACCCACAACCTCCAATTTAATCTCTTTTAAATTCCACCGAACTAATGCCCGTAAAATCATCAAAGAAGCCAAGAAAAAATCCTGGCAAAATACGTTAGCAAGCTAAATACCTCTTCTAACATCAAAACAGTTTGGCTCATGATTCGGAAAATAGCCGGAAAAAAACAATCAACTCCATTAAAACATCTCTCAAACCACAAAATAACATATAAAAAGACCATTGCAGATCTTCTTGCAGAAACTTTTTCTAAAAATTCCTCCAGCTAATTCAACTAAGAATTCTATAAAATCTTTTCTTCAAATAACTCCGAAGAATATAATAAGCCATTTACCCTAACTGAACAAGTGGACTCCATAAAAAATCCAACCACTCAGCTGTCGGTCCTGATGAGATACACAATGAGTTTCTCAAGCAGCTACCAGATAAATCAGTCAATTGTCTACTAAAGCTATATGATAATATTTGGGTGAACGATACTTTCTCAGAAACATGGAGACAATCAATAATTGTCTCGATCCCCAAATCAGGCAAAGATACATCGAATCCGTAGAATTATCGACACATCGCATTGACTAGCTGCCTTTGTAAGACGATGGAGCAGATGATAAACAGTAGACTGACGTGGTATCTCGAGACAGATGGTCTAATAACAAATATGCAAACGGGATTCCGGAAAAGAGAGGGACCATAGATCATTTGATACGACTAGAAACCTTCATCAGAGAAGCCTTCATAAGAAAACAATATCTGACGGCAGTATTTTTTGACTTAGAGAAGGCTTATGACACTACGTGGAAGTATGGTATAATGCGGGACCTATATGATCTAGGCTTAAGAGGAAGACTGCCGATGTCCATGAAAAACTTTCTCTTCGAAAGAACATTTAGGGTACGCGTGGGATCCACCTTTTCAGACTCACAACATCCAGAGGAGGGTGTTCCGCAAGGCAGTATCCTCTCTGTTACTCTCTTCTCCATCAAAATCAATAATATTGTAAAATATCTAACCCCCTCACTCGACTGTGCTCTCTACGTCAATGAATTTGTCATATGCTATCGGGCCACTCATATGAATATAGTAGAGTGACAACTCCAACTAAACTTAAACAAAGTAAATAAATGGGCAAGAGAAAATGGATTTAAATTCTCCAAGTCTAAAACTAAATGTGTGCCTTTTTGCTCTCCATGGAAAATGCACAATGACCCTGTCCTAAAAATTGATGACTCCAAAATACTCGTCGTTAACGAATACAAATTCCTCGGTGTTATATTCGATAAAAAAAACTTTCATTCATCCTACACATATGGTATCTAAAAAAATAAATCAACCCGTGCCCAACAACTTTTGCGAGTCGTCGCCCACACAGAGTGGGGAGCTGACCATCAAACTCTAATTAAGTTATATCAAACTCTTCTCCGCTCTCAACTTGACTATGGTATTTTCGTATATAGATCTGCCAGGAAATCTTATCTGAAACAACTTTACCCTATTGACCATGAAAGTTTAAGACTGGTATTTGGAGCATTTAGAACTTCTCCAATTGACGGCCTATACGCCGAGGCTCACAAAGCACCTCTACAGATTAGAAGTGAAAAATTAGCCCTTCAGTATTATACCAAACAGACAATATTTCGACCAAAAAGAAAAATCAATTAGACCATTTGGCCTCCGTATGGTGCCTATTCTCAAAGAATTCAACATCCCTCTAGATAATATCCATAAAAGCATCTTGCCATAAATACCACCTTGGATCATTAAAAATCCAAAAGTTAACCTCCAACTGAATCAACTCCATAAAACAAAGACATCCCTTCACCTACCAGGAAAAACATCAAAATATCCTCCAACAGCATTCCGACTACCTATGTATCTATACAGATGGCTCTAAAGACAACAATAAAACAGCATGTGCAGCAGTCTTAAACAAAATAATAAAAACAAAAGCTCTTCCAATGGAAAGTTCTATTTTCACAGCTGAGGCCTGTGCAATAGACTTGGCTCTCGACATTATCTCAAAAGAAAAACACAAAAAATCTATCATATTCTCAGACTCACTCTCAGTCCTATTATCATTAAACAATAAAAAATAGAGCACCCATTTATTATCAAACTACTTTGCAGACTACACTAAACATCAAACAAAGATATCGTTTTTTTTGCTAAATTCCAAGCCACATTGGGGTGAGAGGAAATTATAGAGCAGACGCGGCAGCAAAATCGGCTTTAGACTTGACCCCCAACAAGTACAACATCCCATACACTGATCTGAAACCCAAAATAAATAATTTCCTCCATAAAAATGGCAACAACGCTGAAATAGAAATACCAATAATAAACTATTCCAGGTTAAAGCCTTTTGGGAAGAATAGCGCCCAACTTTCCGAAGATCGCGAAAAGAACAAGTAACAATAACGCGATTGCATATTGGTCACAGCAGACTTACGCACTCTTTTATACTCAAGCAAGAACAGCAACCACAGTGCTCGACATGCCAAACGCCCTGCACAATAAAACAGGTTCTCCTTGAGTGTAAAGTTTTTAATAACTCCAGAAAGCACTATTTCCACGCAAATACCATGAAGGACTTATTTGGGAACGTCTACATGGATAATGTTTTGTCGTTTTTGAAAGAGACCGGGTTGTACCAGAAAATATAGAGTTGGTTACAATCCTGAAAACACAACAAACTAATCAACTGAAAGCAAATTATTGCTGAACAGAAATACTATTATGTCTGAGTTAGAAATAGTAGTGAGAAATATTTTTTTTAAAAACTATCATCACAAAATAAACTAATGTCATATAGAAATACTTGAAAATATTTACTCGTATGCGAGTAAATGAGTTGTTTGATTTTAGTATGGTATCATCAAATGATGTGTTTACAAACCATACATATAATATGCGTAAACAGGCTTTGGCATTAAATAACCTATAGAGGTTGATATGCCATAAAACCCAACCAACCAACCAACCAATAGGGATAGATGAAAAACTATTCCCATTATGTAGAAGAAATGCTTTGAGACTTCTGCTGGATGAGTCAATAAAAAGTTTCTATTCCATAACATCATACTCTAAGACGATTGATTTGATCAATCCAACAATGTTGTTGCAATAAACAAATGATGACTTATCCAGGGTTCTCTTAATTCTCTCTCACAGTCTTGATACCAGTAGAACATTGTTCCTGGTGCCAACTGATATTTCTCTTTGAGACGTGAAACCAGCAGCTGATCAGACTCCTTTGAAAGTCTCAGGTCTCATGCCAGATTGTTGAGTTATGCATGTGTCAAGGTTACTGGCTGATTGTCTTCTTCTTGCTCGCATACATCATCCACTGCTACAACAGTCATGTCAACCTTTTTTGAAGGTCAACCAGTGTAATAAATACCCCCATTCTCAAAACTCACCATTTCATATCCTGTATACCTCACCGGCCACTGTATCTTATCTCTGTGTGGCAGTTTGGGCCGAAATAAAATCACATGGGCTCCCTTTGTTGTGCTGAAGGAACCACCACTATTCACTATGTTGTAAATCTATCCAGATGATATAAGGGAGGCAACTACGGATCTTTGTTACGGACACATTGACTTAGCGGTTTGTTTTCTTGGCTTTGTTGACAGTTATCTGAATTCGCAAAGATTCTATTTCCATCTCTTGGTTCTGATCGGACCAGTAAGATTCAACAAGTCGTTTTCGCAGCGTTTGGTGTCTCTGTCTGACCGCTTAAAATAATATGTAAATCGCTTTGACTACCATGCATTTTCGTATAATCTCTTAATCTCTGCAGGTGACTGCTTTTCAAGTGGTACTAAAAATAAATTTGGATTCCCCGCTGAGTTTTCCGTAACCACTTGAGCCAGGCAAAACTTACTTATTTTGTCTTGGACCTTGGGTCTGGATGTCGTCCTCAGACCACCCAAAATCCCATTCACCATTTAAAACTGACATTGTACACCAATTACCCTTCATGTTATAGTATATTTAACCCTTCCAACAAAAGAAACCTCTTTCAACAAAACAAAGAAAAATATAAAAACTATTGGACTCTAGATGGAAACTATCAAAAACTATCAAAAAATCCATAATACAACCATATCAGTCATGCCTGCTCTGACCATGAAAACACTAGAAATAAACCTAAAACTCAACAAACATCATATAACAAGCACACACCCTTTTAACTTTAAGGAAAAATTTGAGAAAATCAAAGAAAGCTACCCAGAAGACTTATACATCTTTTCAAACCAAAACATGAAAAGGCAACAGGATGTGTAGCAGTATGTCTTTGGAAAATAAGAAAGAACCATTTTCTAAAAGAAATTTCAATCTTCAACACAGAGATTTGTGCAATAAACTTAGCACTAAACTTTATTTCTGAAAACAGAAATAAAAATATGTGATATTGTCTGATTTCCTATCAGTTATAATAGCGATCAAAAAACAAAAAATTCAACAACTAACAATCAATAAAATTGTTATACAAATTTGACTTACAATTAAATAAGAAAGAGATAGTACTATGTTGGATCCTAAGCCACACTTAAATTTGAAATATGGAAAAGCTGATTCAGTTGCAAAATCAGCTCTAAATGAACTCTGAAAAAAATTTCAAAATTCGATATACAGACCAAAAAAAAAGAAAAATAATTATATCCAGCAAGGCATATAGAATATGTAGTGTGCACTTCTGTAGAGGGTTAAGACTCCACCCCCAATGAGGCCACCAGTTAACTTTGACTGGTGACCTGTAATGATTTAGGATAGGATCCTGGTTGTTGAGCAGTCCTTGGCAGTCAAGTAACTTTCAACACTCAATTTTGGCCCTTACTGGGCTAGACAGGCAGTCAGAGAGGCGCCATCCAATCCATTGGTTTATCATATCATTTTTCAATCTGCACTTGTAGCAAATAATCAACTCTTTATATTGTATGGGTGCTAGAAGGTGATGGCTGAGGTTCAATTGAATGAGAAAATATGACACTGACAGTTGTTAATATGTACAGCACTAAATACTGTCAACTGAAAGCCTGAAATCAAAAAAGGTTTGAAGCCCTATTCCCAACTCAAATATACTGATAGTGCATTCCCATCTCAACCAAAGCAAATGGGTTTCCTTCTTGGTAAATTCCTAACAAAAGTAAAACTCCGTGGAGGGTGGAGAAGCACAGGACCAACGAAAAAACGTTCTCTACTAATGGCTCTTTCCAATAAAAAAATTTAAAATATCTGACACTGATTCTGAAATAGAAATAACAAATAAATTTCCAAGGTTCATTGTCACTGAATCATTAGAAGAAATTTCCTTTGCTAAATTGTCATCATTTTTGATCAAAAGAATAATAACTGCTAAAGCATATTCTCAAGCTAAACAAAAACTATGGAGCAGCGACCTACTTGTCAAGGTAGATTCCAAAAATAAGCTGAAAAGCTAATTAAAATGAAGACTGTCCATAACTTAAAATGTAAAGCTTTCCTTCACAAGAGATGAAACTCCTTAAAGGGTGTCAATAGAAATAGAGAGTTATTCCTGAAGAAAAGTCTTGAGAAATTAAGAGGTTACCAACTGTAAAAGAATTACAATCAAGGAGATAAAAAACGTCCATTTATATTTTGACTTTCAAAAAAATAGAAATCCCCTGGGAAATAAAGATCAGATTCTACCTCAAAAAGGTAGAACCATATATCCCAGCACCATTAAAGTGCTTCAAATGTCAAAAGTATGGACACGGCAAAGAAATATATAGAGGAGATTTGATCAGCGGAAGGAGTGACCACACAGAGAAAAACTATCCCAAGGAAAACAAATGCTCAAACTGTGGAGAGCATCTGGCTTTTTCGAAATCCTGTGGCATTTACAAAAGATAAAAAAATTATGGAAGTCAAATATAAAAAGAATATTCCATTTTTGGAAGCAAGAAAAATAGTTGAGACATAGATGAAAGTGACTTCTTACGCCACCATAACACAAAGAGCAAACCCAATTCAACAAGATGAATTCTAAGCACTTGTCAAGAAACTTATCAAAATTGGATTAAGGGATTTACCCAAGTTTCTAGAGCAACTAAAAAAAACTTCATTCTACAGACACCTATCTTTCAGTAACCCAACTTATATCAAAAGAAGCTACAATAAACACACATATCATGGCACAAATATCTGACAAATTCCCAACTGAGGCTTGAAATCATACTCCCAGCTTGAGTATAATGGTGGTTATCCTCATCTCAACCAAGGTGAACAGGTTTCCCTTTGGTAAATTCTCAACAGAAATTGGACTCCATGATGGTTGGTGGAGCACAAGACCATTGAAAAACAAACATTACCTATGGCTTTTTCAAATGACTAATCAAAACAAAACAAAATCTTTCTGAATCTGATTCAGAGAATGCAGCTGCAGAATTGCCAAAATTCATTGTACTTGAATCTTTAGAAGAAACTTACCTAGCTAAATTATCTCCATTCCTAATAGAGAAGGCTATTCTAAGCAGAACAACCGCTCAGACTGTCAAAAAGACCAAAAACAACAATCTGCTTGAAGTCAGTACAGCTCGGAGAATGCTGAAAATGGCCTCAAAATGAAGATACTCCACACAACAAAATGAAAGACTTATCAACATGAGAATTTGAACTTCTCAAAAGAAGTTATTTTGAGTAGAGACCTGTCTTTGGTTAAATCAGAACAAATACTGCTGCCTTGAGAAAGCAAGGAGTCACAGACAACAAAAGAATAATAATCATAATAAGCAGAGAGAAAATTCAGACAAATACATACATTCTAGCTTTCAATCAACCTAAAATACCCACAGAAGTAAAAATTGGATGTTCACTCAAGAGGTGGAGTAATAGATCCGAGCACTCCTGAGGTGTTTTAAATGTCAAAAATATGGCCAACACAGGGAAGGTTGCAGGGGATATCAACTGTGGAAGATGTGGCAAAAAAGACCCAAACCACTTTGAGGTAAACTGCCCAAATGAAGCCAAATGCTCAAACTGTCAGGAGAACCATCCTACATTCTCAAGATCTTATGGTGTATTCCTAAGTGAGAGGGAAATAATGGATATCAAATATAGGATAGTAAAACTTGATGTATGTATTTTTGCCAGTTAAGGAAAATTCATAGCATCCCTACACTTAAGCTGAATGGAATGGAAATATCAGTTAATAATCAGTTCAAATTGCTCAGTATAATTTTTGATAAAAAACTAACCTTTAACCCACACTTACTGTATGTAAAAGAAAAATGCAGCGATATATTAAAACTCCTTGGTGTAATAGCCCACTCAGAATGTTGACCAACAAATCTTACTAAAACTATACAGAACCCTAATCTACTTAAAAATCAACTTTGGTAGTTTTATTGGAAATCCTATCAAAAATCCGTTAACACAATCCACCATGAAAAATTGAAACTTATACTAGGTGCCTTCAGAACATCCCCAGTGGAAAGTTTATACACCAAGGTTTATAAACATCTCTACATCGCAGATTCCAAAACTTAGGCCTCTAATACTACACTAAAATCAAATCTTTACCTACAAGCCTGGCTCATGAGTGCATTTTCAAACCCAAGCAACAACATTAATTTAAACAAAAAGAAAAGGCAATAGAATCTTTGGGTCTCTGCATGAAACCCATAGTAGAAGAGGCAGAAATCTCACTCACAAGCACCAATGGAACCATATAACTAAGATCTCTCCACTTTTTATTTATACAACCAGTGGTAAGCATCAACCAAACCAAATTTCTCCCAAAAACATTCACTCCTTAATCTATCTAGAGAAACTCTCCGGCATCCAAGAAAAATACCCTAACAACTTCCACATCTATATAGATGGCTCCAAAGACAGCAACGGAAGTAGATCCCTTCCAAAAGAAGCTTCCATATATACTGCCAAAACCTACACAATAGAACTGACACTCAACATTCTAATTTTTCTTCTCTATACTTTTATCTATCAAAAATAGAAAAGTGTATAGCCCTTTAATCATTAAACTCTTAAACATTCTAAGCTATACCAAAAAGAATATATTCTACTGGAAAAATATCAAAGTACCATATACTAACCTAAAACCTAAAATCAACAAAACTCTGACAAAGAAATAACAACAGTTATAGAATAAATGTACCAATAACAAACCTTTAGTGTTTAATATTGGTTTCCATATCACTATAAATTAATTTGTAGTACAAAATAAATAACAAAACTTCTTTGAAACACAACAACGAAAGGTTTGTTCTTATAGCAGAAGTAAACTTGAGTCAGAGTGAGAAAAGGTTCTTTTTGTTGGCTTTGGATAGTATGTTGGTTCTTGAGTTTGTAGGAGGTGTGTCACTGTAGCTGGTAGCTTGTGTGACAGGCCACAGGGCTGGTTTTTTTGTATGTGTAGCTTGTAGCAGCTTTATCTTCAGTGAAGATATTCCATGTGGAATGTCCGTAAGAGAAGATGCGAGAGAGGTCTTTCTTTGCTGCTAGCCGGGTGCTCTCTGACAGTCAAGACTTCCAAAAAGGACTAGAGGAAAAAGTTCTTGAGAGGTAGATGGAATCAATGCACTCTGCCCACTGATTGGTCAGTGTGTGGCTGAATCGCTTGGCAGGGGCATTGTTTCATGAGAGAAAATAGATCTGTGACTGCTACAAACTCTACTAAATACAACTCATCTTAAAAGAAAGAAAGCCAGATCCTAGTAAAACAAAACAAAAAAAAGACCACCCTAACCCAACTACATATAGACCACACTAAGTTTATTTACTCCTTCATACTAAAACAGGAAGCTCTACCAAAATGCTCATGTAGAAAACCATACATGGTAAAACACATAATGATGCAATGTAAAAATCTCACCCATACTTGAAGAGCTTTCTACTAAGTAAAAAGCAAGAAAAATATATTTGAAATGCCAGATCTTAATAACATCATCAATTTCCTGAGAAAAATCAGCTTTTTATCAAAGATATAGATCCATAACCCCCACTACGAGAAGATATCCACATTCACTCTTGAATATCCAAACAATTAACAGAATTCCTGACTTCAGCAGATAAAAAAGCAAACCCTTCCAACAAGACCAAATTAGCAAAGGAATAAAATAAAAAATGTTTTTATCATGAAATAACCCAAGGGTTGATGTGCCGTAAAATTCAACCAACAAACCTGTCAAGGTCATAGAATCACATTCATTGTATATTCATATTTACATTTTCTGTAATTGTTTCTTAAGAATGTTTTTTTGTCCAACATCCAGTCAAACACAAATAATTTTAAAACTAACTTATTTATGACCCTAACAGGTACTACCACTGCTGGTCAGAGTGGAACTGGGAGTAATGGCAATGAAAGGGTACTATACATTCCTAAACATCTAGAACTCATGTCTCACCATCAAATACAGTTTGGCATCATATCAGGACATTCATTGGAGGGTTTTCTCTCTCTGCAGAGGTGCAGTCAATGTGTTCTACAGACCATGACTACACTCCCCAGATCTCCAAAATTGGGGCCTCACCATTGGATGCTGTTTAGTGATATACCTGAGGCACCTTTTTTTGGGGGGGGGTATCTTATCCCTTTGCAGGGATACAGTCAACATATCCTAAACTCCAACAGCAGGGTAATTTCTAGTGGAACATAATACAATAAAAACTGATATTAATAGTTATAGGAATATGTTTGGTTTCTTTGTTTAATGGCATATCAACCTTTGTAGGTTATTTAATGCCAAAGACATCCTACTAGAAGAACAGTAGTGGTACTATTTAACCCATAGCTGGGAGGATAAGGGTGTTCAGGCCTTTCCCAAAGGTATTTGTTCAAAAGTGAACGTAATAGCATTACTGGAGTTTGAACTCACTACAATTCCGCAGTCCATCGCTTTAACCATTACACCACAAGGACACACTCCTTTAGGAATGTGCAACAGTTCAAAGAATATGTTCATTTGTTTTATATGTTTTTGCAATTCTATCTTTACAGGGATAAAGCAATTCTTATTTTAAAGGTTTTCAATGATGCAGAGTTTGGTCATAAATAATAAAAAATAAGTTTCATTATACATTTTACTGTTGTTATAAATTATTGGCCTCACTTTTAATGGAAAAGAGCAACTAAAATCCCAAGATAACAATTATATTTTATTGATGAAACATTTGATGTTTGCAATCACAAAAAATTTAATATCGGGGTTAAATGTAGAGGTTGACAGAAGAAATACATCAGACAAGTGATCTGACACTTGCGAATGCAGCGTACTCTCGGCGTGCTTCATTTTGGAAAACATTTGTTCACAGCAGTATGTAGAGCCATGTATGCTCACTACTAGCTAGGTGTGGGTGATAAGGTTGGGAAATTGTCCAGATGGGAGCACCTAGTTCTTATAGAAATTGAGAATGCAACAAGCATGAAACTTAGAGTATAATGCTACAGAATGAAGATCAGTGAGTTCCATCTGCAGTTGTAATGATACATTAAAAGATGAGGAGAAAATTTTAAAAGTTAGTTGAAAGGCTGCATCAATGGGTTCTGCGAGCCACAGGTTGGAGACTTCTGATCTAAATCCATCAAATTTCTCTTGCCTTTATACCTAGTAATAGTACTAGTCTGTAGTTGTGGGCAACCCCAAGGCCCCCCTTTCAATAGCTACTACACCGAGGTGTAGGGGAGGACCCTACTCCTGTCCCTGTAATAATATTCTTAAATTGTGCGAATTTCCTAAATGAAGTATTATCAATTATTATTAATTCTTGACAAGCATTTTTTTTATCTTATTTCTTTTAATATTTTTATGATGTATGATTTTCTTTTATGAAGATTTGTCAATTATTATTCCTTTTTGATGAGTATTTCTTCGATCTTATTTCTTTTACTTTTACCCCTAGTAGTAATAGTCTTAAGTTGTTCGGTGTGGTTGTTTGGTTTGGTTTGTTGGGTTTTGTGGCATATCAACCTTTGTAGGTTATTTAACGCCAAATCCATTTTTATGTAAATAATCTGTTCTATTTAAAACAATTCAGTTTAGCATAAGTACACAGTTCAATGGTTAAAAACATTTCCATTTCTAACTATTCAAGCAGTTGTAACAATTCGGTTAAGTGTAAATACAGAGCAGAGGTGCAGAGGTGCAGTCAGTGTATTCTACAGCCCCAGCCGACTGGGCAATATACAGAGTTAAATGTCAAACAGTTTTATTTCAGATAATTCAGTTCAGCATAAGTACACAGTTTAGACGTCAAAAACAGTTCTATTTCGAGCAATTCAGTTCAGCACTAGTACGCAGTTCCAATATCAAAACAGTTCTATTTTAAACAATTCAGTTTAGCATAAATACGCAGTTTAAATGCAAAAATCAGTATAGTGAAAGAAGCACGTAGTTCTATTTAACCCATAGATAGGACCCTTATCAGGTGCTACCACTCCAGGCCAGAGTGAACCTGAGAGCGATGGCAATGAAGGGGTACTCCGCATTCCTCAAAGCTCCAGCATTGCTGGAACCTCACCATCAGATTGTTTAGTGTCATATCCAGGACACTCGTTGGGGGGGTCTTACCCCTATGCAGAGAAGCAGTCGGTGTATTCTACAGCCCCAGCCGACTGGGCAAGGTGTGGTTGTGTTTATGGCATATCAACCATTGTTAGTTATTTAATGCCAAATCATCTTTTCACATATATATTAAACATATGATTTGTAAATACATTTTGTAGATACAGACAGTTAAATGATCAAACAATTTTATTTTTAATAATTCAGTTTAGCATATGTCCAAGTATTGCTATGTATCACTAACAATTCAATTAAACATCAGTCATTTGTTTAAACACTGTCAAATGATCAAACAGTTTTTTCTAACAATTCAGTTTAGCATCAGTCATTTGTTTACACGCAGTTTAAATATCAAATCTGTTCTATTTGACCCACCAATAGGACCCTATCAGGTGCTACCACTCCGAGCCCGAGTGAACCTGAAAGCAATAGCAATGAAGGAGTATTCTGCATTCCCAAAGCTCAAACATTGCTGGAACCTTACCATCAGATTGTTTAGTGTCATATCCAGGACACTCATTGGGAGGGGTCTTACTCCTCTGCAGAGGTGCAGTTGGCTTATACTACAGCCCCAGCTAACTTGGCAATACTAATGTTGAATAATAATAGGTGAATCACTGAGGTTGAAGAAAGGGTTTATCATGATTGTGGTAAATTGTTGGTATTGTTGCAGGGGTATTGATAAATACGTTGATCCCACAAACCTTTGAAAATAAAGTGATTGACAACAAACTTGGCTAGGATGACAAAGGCAAGAGAATTAGTTTGAAGTTCCAAGCTTTTATTTGGTGAATCAATAACAAAGAATTGCAGTTGGTCTATTTGTGGACCAAGAAACAGTCTGAGTAACCATACACAGCTGGTCTGCAGTTTGGTGATGCAGAAGCTGGTTTGGTGATGCAGGAACTGGTGCTGCAGGTGTCTGCTGCTTGGTGATGTTGTCAGTCTGCTGCAAGTTTGGCTGGCTGCTGTGTCATCATCTTGTAGTATCTGCAATCAGGTGTAATGAGGAGACCAAAGGTGATCCTCAGAGGTCTTTGTGAAATATATTTTAAAAGAGCTGGTCATGACTTTCATAAATTAGCTTTGAAAAGAGCTGTTTGAGAGAGCTAGGGTGATTGGTTGAGTTCTACATCATCTGCTGGCTGGAATTAGACATCTGCTGCTGGCTTGGCCAGTAGATATGCATTGTCAGGTGTTGCTGCTAAGCTGTTTGGTTGGTGTGCTATGACCAGAAGAAATATGTATTACTCTCTCAACCCATGGCTGTCTGGCAGCATTGTGCTCACTTGGTCGGTGACTACTGTGTTTATATAGAGGTAAGGAGCTGCATACTCTATGGTCTGTGTGGAGGGAATTCTGCGTTACCAAAACAGGAAATTTCTCTTTTAATATCAGTAATAATGGGATATCTAATTATACTAAGAGGAACTTTTAAATTCCTTATATTTTATCCTAAGATAGGAAACTGCCTTCAAGTCACTCCACAGAATTAATTTATCTTGAAAAATAGTCCTCATGTTGACAACAAAAATTCCCATCAATACGTAGGTATGACATTGTTTAGCTGACATTATGGATGACTTTGGGTTTTGGGGGGGATTTTTAGGTTTGGGTAGCCAGTACGCTATGATAGTATGTTGTTGGCAGATTCTGAGGTTTGTGACT
>CAUZXS010003675.1:5000-34661 GCA_963585895.1 Sepioteuthis lessoniana
TGGTATCTTATTTATAGTATTTATCATATAATCAAATGTTTCTTTGTTTGGGTTTAATGGCATATCAACTTTCGTAGGTTATTTAACAGCAAATCCATTTTAAAGCAAATAGTTCTATTTCAAACAATTCAGTTTAGCATGAGTACACAGTTTAATTGTCAAAAACATTTCTATTTCAAGCTATTCAGTTTAGTCAAACAGTTTCATTTCAGCTAATTCAATTTAGTATAAGTATAGATTTTCTTTACACACAGTTAAATGTCAAAATATTTCTATATTAAACAATTCAGGTTAGTGTAAGTATAATTTCAATTTCAAAAACAGTTCCATTTCAAAGAATTCATTTTAGACAGACTGTTTCGTTGTATCATAACTCTTTAGTGTGGCTAGACGTGTAGGGCGCTTGAAGTTGGGATCGAAACCCACCCAACTTTACTCATGACTTTGTATCATACCGCTCAGCCAACAAGCGAACCACAATAATCAAATGTAAATAAATCATCAAGGAGAAACATTTCATGATCGATACTAGATAATTAGCTTGCTTGAGCATTTTGAATGATTAAGGTGAGAGTGCTTAGCTTAACGAAAACCGGCACCCCAAATTTGTGTTGTTTGGGCCCTATTTGTGGGTCAAATAGAACTGTTTAAAAATTATAAATATCAAATAGGAATTGCAATCAAAATTTCTGAGACAAAGCTTGCAGATTTTTATCATTAAGGGTTTTCGGACTATTGTCTTCATCTTTGGTGTTATTTCCATAACGTTTCGTCCGATATATCCTCCGGCCTTCGGACGAAACGTTATGGAAATAACACTAAAGATGAAGACAATAGTGCGAAAACCCTTAATGATAAGAAAACAAATAGGAATACTTGTAACTATATACTTTTGTGCAAATTATTTATAATAAGACAAGTTTCTTGAAGCTAAAACTGTTTACAAATGATTATCATAAGTTATTTGAAAGTGATAAGATGGTCGGTGGTGCGCTTATAACATCATCGTTGAAAATTGACAGGAGTACAAACTGTTTGCGTTTCATTTTCGCGCTAATACTCCAAGTAAAAGATTGCCCAGTCGGCTGGGGCTGTAGAATACACCGACTGCTTCTCTGCAGAGGGGTAAGACCCCCTCAACGAGTGTCCTGATATGACACTAAACAATCTGATGGCGAGGTTCCAGCAGTGCTGGAGCTTTGGGAAATGCGGAGTACCCCTTCATTGCCATCGCTCCCAGGCCCACTCTGGCCCGGAGTGGTAGCACCTGATAGGGCCCTATCTATGGGTTAAATAGAACTAACAGCATACTTATGCTAAACTGAATTGAGTAAACAGAATAGCTTGAAATAGAAACGTTTTTGACAAACCGTACTTACACAAACTGCGTGCTTATGCTTAACTGAATTATTTGAAATAGAACTGTTTTTCGACATTAAAACTGTATTTACACTTAACTGAATTATTACATATAACTGCTTGAATAGTTTGACATGGAAATGTTTTTGACAATTAAACTGTGTACTTATGCTAAACTTAACTGTTTTCAATAGAATAGATTATATACATAAAAATGGATTTGGCGTTAAATAACCTACAAAGGTTGATATGCCATAAAACCAAACAAACCAACCAAACCAAACATCCAAGTAAAAGAGGACGGCTCGAGTAGTCTAATGGTTAGCAAGCTTGATTAGCAATCATGCAAGAGTGAGTTCGAGCCTCATTGGATGCCCCATTCAGGTGGCCTTGTGACACATCTAAGCAAAAAGCTTAGTAAATTACTACTCCCGAGAAAGGCACGAATCCATATCTTCATCCGCCAACTATGGATAAATAGTAGGCCAGACTGGGTTATCTAGTCTGGGTAAGGCAACTCGTTTAACTAAAAGAAAACACTGACTTCAGAAGTACTCTACTCCAAGAAACCACAAAAAAATGACCTCATGTCACATTCTGCCTTTGGCGGTTGGATTAGGTAAATAAACACGTATAAACAGCGTACGAACGGTTTGTTTCTAAAAGCATCAGAACTGAAGCTTGCCTAATCAGCGCTCAATAGTTATAGCTCTTGAACACTTATATTGACTAGAATGAGCAAGAACCGAAATGAGATTTTTACTGGAAAGTGCCTTATTCTTTGGGGTAGAACAGCGAAATTTTCGTTTGCGACAAAGTATTATGACGCGTCAGTGATAATCTCCTTGAAGTTACCTTTTTTTTTAAGTTCTTCATTTCTAATTCAATAGTCGTAAGAATCCACCTTCGATGTGACTGAGCAACGAACACATCCATAGAAACACATCACGATATATTCACTTAGCCAATCCCTCCGCCACGGGCACAATGTGACACAAGGTCAAGCACAACATGATTTAAGATTGAAGAGAGACTGAAATTAACACTTGTATAATGAGATTAATGTAGAAAGCAGATTCATCACGTTCAAGATTTTCCTAATTGTCATCAACAGTAAATCTAATATACATCCAACAGGGAGACTCCAGTTTCTTGAGCTCTGGAGAGAATAGAATCGCACCTTTTGTTACAATTACTCCCTGAACCACTCGAACTCGGAGAGGTAGTACTAAGCAGTTTGGTCTAGTTAGACTTTATGGCATACCAAACACTGAAGGTAATTTAATGTCAAATCTTTTTTATAAAAGTAAAGTGGGCGACCTTAGTCGAGGATGACCCGAAGGCTCCCTTTTCAATAGCTACTATACCGAGGTGTAGGGGAGGGTTCTACGCCTTTCCCAGGATTGCTCCACTTTACCCTTGATCCTTACCTTATAATGCTGAGTGTTAAGCAAGGCGGTATCAAGTACCATTTTTGAGTCTTTGGTATAACTCGACCTGGGATTGAATTCCGGTCTCCCAGACGATTGGCGAACACTCTACCCACTAGACCAATGGCCCGGTAAATCTTTTCTATACATAGGTATTAAATATATGATTTCAAAACACCTTTTGTAGATAACATTTTTAAAGGAACCAGAGCTCATTTTTCCCCTTATTTCTATCGAATACAAATAATTCTATTTCCTATTAATCCTTTGTTTGCACACAGTTAAATGTTTTCAAGTTTGTTATTTAATACTAACCATTCAATTAAAAACCAGTCATTTATTCACCGTTAAATGATCAAACGGTTCTATTAAAACAATTCAATGTAGCATAAGTCATTTTTTTGCTCTTGGTTTAAATATCAAACAGTTCTATTTGACCCATAGATAGGACCCTTTCAGGTTTTACGACTCCGGCCCAGAACGGACTGAGGGCGATGGCAATGAAGGGGTACTCCGCATTCCCCAAATCTCTGACATTACTGGAGCCTTACCGTCAGATTGTTTAGAGTCAAATCAGGACACTCGTTAGGGAGTGGGTCTTATCCCTCTGCTGAGAAGCAGTCGGTTTATTCTACTGCCCCAGTACTAATCAGGTTCCCATTTATGGTTCAAATAGATTTGTCAAAAATAATGTTTAAAATGGCTTGCAACTACATTAATACAATGGCTCTTAAAACATTGATATGTCAATTATTTGAAACTATATAATTGTACATAAATGCCAAAGTCCATTCTTATGGAAGAACAGTAGCGTTACTATTTAACCTATAGCTGAGAGGAGTAAGGAGGTTTATGTCTTTATCAAGGATGTAAGCCCGAAAGTGATTGTAATAGCACGAATCGAGTTCGGACCCGCTTACTACGATGTCGTAGTCCAGCGTGTTAGCCATTACGCCACAAGGACTAACTCCAAAATTATTTGTAGTAGATAGGAATAGTTACTTGAAAATATGTAATTACAAGTAAAGTATTATCAAATTGTTGTAGTTACTTGAAACTATTTAACTGTTTGCAAATTATTTGTATCAAGTATACTTAGCAATAACTGTTTGTAAATAATGATAATAAGTTGTTGAAGCCATATAATTGTTTGGATTATTAGATTACCTAAATAGAGTTGACATGCCGTAAAACCAACCCATTAAATTTAGTAATAAAAAGGTCACAAGAATTCTGAGAAATAATTTTTTGCAAAAGACTTAGTTACTTGAAACCATACAATTGCTTGAAAGTAAGTGCTATTAGATAAGAATACTTGAAACCATATAATTCTGTACAAATTATTTGTGTTAGATCGGAATACTTAATATCATATAACCGAGAGTAGACAAATAAAAAAAGTGTAATTAAAAATAGATTGAAACATTAAAATTAAAGTTATGATTACAACCAGACACTTACAAAAGAATCAAACTTCGGCAGTGAATAGCCCTTTAGAAATTGATATGCCGTTAAGCAAATACACCCCCAAAATAGATCATCTGATAGATTAAGAATTTCTCAATGTAAATTATGTTGTTGAATTCAGTAAAATTCAATGAAAATTTTGAAACAGATTTGTAAACTTATCCTCTCTGTTCAATAGACATTTTACATCCTGATTAGGATAAAGATTTTGAATTAAAAAAAAAAAATCGCTTAGTCCGATGTCCCAATCCAGCATGTTAGCCATTGCGCCACGGAGACTACACAACCAACCCCTGAATAAAAATCATTACAAAAGATCTAGAACAATTACGTAAATATTTAAGGAGGAGTTGCTCGAATTTGGATTTTTTTTCCTCTTATTTTTATTCTATTTACATTTTGAGAGCAATTATAAATATGTATTCACTATTTCATTCACATATATTTATATCAATAACTGGAAAGAGTTTATTTGTTTGTCCTCAATTGACAATCGAGCTATTTTATTTAGACAGACCAAATTCAATAGGCATTGATTTAACGCAAATACTTTTAGCTCCTCGTGGAGAACAGGTAAGTTCTAAAAATAAACAATAATTAGAGAGAGGCCATGTTGCTGCAAAACATAAATAAGTGCACAGAATTTAAATTTCTAAACTTCGAAAGAAAATGATGGATATTTAACTAAAAATACAAAATCAGGTCTCTTAGTAATTCCTCAAGCCGATGATGTACAATAGTTACATAGCATTATTGCTTAGTTGGTACTAACCAAATAATTACGTAGTTTTATTGCTTAGTTAGGACTAAATAATTGCATATTATTATTGCATAGTTAGAACTTAGGAAATAATTACATAGCATTATTGCTTAGTTGGTACTCACAAAATAATTACGTAGCATCATTGCTTAGTCATATACCGGCTCATTGGTCTGGTGAGTAAAGTGTTCGCCAATGGTCCGGGAGACCTGGGTTCAATCCAAGGTTGCGTCATACCAAAGACATTAAAAATGGTACTTGATACCTCCTTGATTAACACTCAGCATTATAAGGTACGTATCGAGGGTAAAGTGGAGCAATCCAGGGAAAGGAGTAGCACCCTTCCCTACATCTCAGTGTAGTAGCTATTGAAAAGGGAGTCTTCTGGTCACCCACGACTACGGTCGCCAACTATACTTACTTTATTACTTAGTTAAAACTAACAAAATGATTACATAGCATTATTTTTTAAGGCCTTACTATCTGGACGAAAATGTTTCAATCAAAAAATTTCTTAAATGTCAAATCACTCAAATATTTAAAAAAAAAAAAAAAGAAAAAAAAAAAGATTAAAATTCTACAAAAATCCATCATATTTGTTTATAAAGCAATTTTATCGAGATAAAAATAATATGCAAAATACAGGTTGTTTCAGAAAAATCGATATCATTTCGCAATCTAATAATTCGACCAATGATCGCAAATTTTAACAGCACGTGTAAAAACAACTAAAAATTCTGTTTTATATATTTTTCTTTTGAGATATAGAAATGCCATTCACAGGAAAAGAAAAGGCATTTAAACATTGAAGATAGAATTTTCAGTTGTTTCAACTCATTTTAAAATCTGAGATCATTTGAAGGAGAATCGATCAAGTTATTAGATCATAAAAGGATATCAAATTTTCTGAAACACCCAGTACATCTTAAATGATATCAGAGTTGTTGTTGTTGGGTTTGTTTGTTTTCTTTTTAGACATCCTGTATAATTGGTAAATCAGTTATCTCATGTGTGAATTTATCTCTTTAAATGATCAGTGTAAATTTTTTGAGAACAAAAATTCTTAAATATTTTACTGAAAAAAAAAAAAAATTAATAAAGTACAAGGATTTTTTGAAATTTTTTCTATTAACTTCACCGAGTATGCAACGTAGACATATACTTCAGATATATCAATTAGTGTGAAGATTTTTTGGGAAAGATGTTGCTTAAAAGGTGTTTTTTTTGTTTTGTTTTTTGTTTTGTCAAGTGGTTGATGCCTTCATTAAGAGGAGCTGATTTAAAATATAAAACGTTAAAAAGCTTACGACTAACGTTGAGTTTCTCGCCTATTAGACTGCACGATCGTCAACTGACTTATTATATGGGATTCTTTGAACTTAAGGAATTCAGAGGATATATCGTTTTCCATTTTTGCTTTTCTTCTTTCTTTTCCTTTTCTACCTTCCCCTGTTTTTACCTCCTCTAATTTACAACCCCCAATATATATATATATATATATATATATATATATATATATATATATAATTATGTGTTAAGAACTTAGGTACAGATCCTATATTAAAATGGAAAATATTTTTAAAAATATAAAGCGGGTGAGAGATATGATTATTTATTGATGAAGGAGAAACTTGCCATATCTTCCTATAATAATCCCAATGAATTACTTAATCCAAAGTCGGAAATACTTAATATTTGTAGGCACAAGAAAAATTACAATTTAATTTTTGCTTATTTATCTATTTCATGCATTTTTTAAATGCTAATTTTATTTTATCTCGTGGTCATTTAATCAATGAAATGTAGTTTTGGTCCAAGCCTTATTTATTCAGAATAGTCTTGATGATCTAGGTAGTTTTTTTTTTCTGATTCTGGAGGTATATAAGTAAAGTTGGCGACCATAGTCGAGGGTAACCCGAAAGCTCCCTTTTCGATAGCTACTACACCAATGTGTAGGGGAGGGTGCTAATCCTTTCCCTAGATTGCTCTACTTTACCCTTGATCCGTACCTTATAATGCTGAGTGTTAAGCAAGTACCATTTTTTGAGTCTTTGGTATGACTCGACCTGGGATTGAACCCAGGTCTCCCGGGCCATTGGCGAACACTCTAACCCCTAGGCCAATGTCCGATATATATATATATATATATAATTAACTTAAATCGCTAGTCGAAAATCTTCTACTAAGGTTTCACCTTAACGGGTCATCAGGAATATATATATATATATATATATGAGAGGGAGAGAGAGGGGAGTTATTTAATGGCCGATGAACCCCTCACGTATTATTTAATGCGTTTGGCCAAATGAGTTGAGTGTTCGCCAATGGTCTGGAAGACCGGGGTACAATCTCAGGTTTGAGTCATACAAAAGACTCAAAAGATGTTACTTGACCCCGACTTGCTTAACACTCAGCATTATAAAGTACGTATCGAGGGTAAAGTTGAGCAATCAAGAGAAAAGAGTAGCGCCCTCCCCGACACCTTGGTGTAGTAGCTATTGAAAAGGGAGCCTTCTGGCCACCTTCGACTACAGTCGCCAACTTTACTTACTTACTTGATTAATTTGCCTATATTTAATTATAATTATACGTATATTCTATTGCAATCATTTTTAGTTCAAATTACTATCGATAATAATAGCTGTTTGCACACAGTTATATGGTTTCAAGTATTCCTATCTAATACTAATAAGTTACTTACTATCATACGGCTTCAGGCAACTATAATGAAATAACAATTCTTTGTTTGCAAGCAGTTATATTTTTTGAGCATCCCTATCGAATACTAATTATTTTCTTACAGATATATTTAACCTAAAGATGATACCCTAACGGGTACAATAAACTCGAGCCACAGTGGATCTAGAGGTGATGCCAATGAAAGGGTGACTCCACACTCCTTAGATTTCAAAAACTGGTGCTACCAAATACATTTTAGTGTCATAGGCAGGATAATGTTTGGCAGAGGATGCAGTCAGATTATTCTAAGCCTTACCAACAGGACAATAAATTATGTAAAGGTGTTTATATAAAAAGGAACTCAAGGGGTTAGACAAATAGAAGCATTTATTCTATTCATACTTGTTTTGTTCTCAACTTGTTTTACCATCGTCGGGAGTAAATATTTTTTAGAAAGCTTTTTTAACAGCTCATAAAAGAAACGACAAAAAAGGAACAGGTAACCTGACATATTAGTTCATTGAATGAAAATTCATATCCATATATATATATATATATATATATATATATATATATATATATATATATATATATATATATATATGAAGACACAGAAAAGGTCTAAGTGATTGGTTTGGTTTGGTTTCAACTGTTATAGGTTATTTAATGCCAAATACCCTTTATACATATATACTAAATATATATGATTTGTTTTGGTTGGGTTTTATGGCATATCGACCACTGTAGGTTATTTAATGACAAATCCATTTTATACATATATATTAAGCATATATGATTTTTTGGTTGAGTTTTATGGCATGTAGGTTATTTAACGTCAAATCCTCTTTATAGATATATATATTAAATATATAATGATTTGGTTTGGTTAAGTTTTATGGCATATCAACCATTGTAGGTTATTTAATGCCAAATCCTCTTTATACATACATATTAAATATATATGATTTGTAAACATTTTGTTGATAACGTTTTTAAACGAACCTAAGCCAATTTATTTGAACACAGTTAAATGATTTCAATTATTGCTATGTATCAGTAAGAATCTAATATCGGTCACTTATTTATACACATTTAACTGATCAAACCTCAATTTGGCCTGTAGATCAAGTGCTACCACTCTGGGCCAAAATGGACCTGGGAGCAATGAAAATGAAGAGATACTCTGCAAAGTTCCAGCATTACTAGAGCCTTACCATCAGATTGTTTAGTATCTTATCCGGGACACTAGTTTTTTTCTTGCGAGATGGGGGGGGGGTGCTTGTCGACTAGACATGAATAACTGAAATTTTACAACCTTTTTTTTCTATATGGCATTATTGTAATCTAAAATTGGAATATATAACTTTTACTGATTTTGAGTATATTTTTCTAAAAGTAGTTTTTCACTACCAAATTAAAATGATTTTTTAAGTAGCCAGTACATATTCTTTCCCAGTTGGCTGGAACTGTAGAATACACCGACTGCACCTCTGCTGATAGGTAAAATCCCGCCAACAAGTGTCCTGGATATGACACTAAACAATTTGATGGTGAGGTTCCAGTGATGTTGGAGCTTTAGCGAATGAGGTGTACCCCTTCATTGCCATTACTCCTAGGTCCACTCTGGCCTGGAATGGTAGTACCTGATAGGGCCTTATCTATGGGTTGAATAGAACTGGACTGCGTACTTACGCTAAACTGAATTACTCGAAATAGAAGTGTTTGTTTAAACTGAATAGCTTGAAATAAAAATGTTTTTGACAATTAAACTGTTTACTTAAATTTAAACTGTGTACTTATGCTAAACTGAATTGTTTGAAATAGAACTGATTATTTGTATAAAAATAGATTTGACATTAAATAACCAATAAAGGTTGATATGCCATAAAACCCAACCAACCAACCAAGTATGTATTGAATTTGGTCATATAATTAAATCATTTACATTAAGAATAATTACTCGAAGTTATTGTTGTTTACTAAAAATTCTTATTAGTTACTTAAAACCATATATAAACGAATGACTTTGTAAATAGAAATAGTTACTTGAAACCATATAACTGTGTATAAATTATTTGTATTAGATAGGAATAATTGATATAACCGCGCAACAAAAAAAAAACTTAAAAAATAGCTACACAAAAAAAGTAAACATAAATATACAATAAACGCAATTCCCGAACTTCAACGCATAAAATAACCCTAGGCAGATTGATATGTCGTTAAAATCAATCACCAATCCTGTTTGTACATCATCACTAATTCATGTGCCTGGGTCTCAATTTGGAGTCCCTTTTTTTAATGCTTTAAAATTGGTGAGTCAAAGATCTTTTAATTACATCTGTTTCAAATACAGGTTTCAGTGTAGACATTTTGTTTCAAGGTAAATCTTACATGACTCAAGTGTTTGTACATAATTAGTACGACACGTAAATTGTAGTAGAGAAAATATCCATATACTACATATAGTTGCTTATAAATGCAGAAACAAAAACATTGTCTCTGTATGAAGCTGAGTTACGAATAATATATGCAAAACTTTGCAATTGTTGTTTGCGCGAATTCACTAATGGCTCGTTCCTTACGTCTGAAATCGATAGGCTTAATTGCTACGTGTATATACAATGACATTACGTGTCTGCAAACTGACTTACTTCAAACAAAAGAAGTGATGAACAACAACAAGTATTTTAAATAGAACAATGCCACAACAGGAATTCGCTTAAATAGTGCATATAATTAGGAATTTGATTGCCGACTCAAGTTAAATGAAAAAAAAATCATTCATACGAGGGTTGTTCTAAGCCTTAATAAAAAAAAAAAAAAAAAAAAAAAAAAAAAAAAGAGCCATTACTGTAAAAAAAATGGTTGTTGTGGTAACTTCTTATGAAACCAGGAAAAAACTAATTCAGATTTTTCAAGTTTTATAAGTGGTAGTATGTTGCCACAACAAACTTTTTCCGCTGTGGCTCTTCTTTCGAGGTGAGGATTAGAACCTTTTAAACGAGCCTCATAAAAGAAACAAGATGTATCAATCAATGAGAGCAATACACAACACTGAGAAGATTCATTGCAACTCCGGGAACTTTCGTCCAGTGTTAGAGCCCATGATCAAGGCATTTTCGGGGGCTCCAGTTAAAAAGACTCACAGTGGTGCAGTATTTATTGAATGTGATAATTTGACCATTGCAAAAACGCATGTAAATGGCGTGTTTAGCGTAATGGAAATGGAATCGGTAGTCCGAGTTCAAATCATGGATAAGGCTGTTTGTGTTCAGCTTCCCACTAATGCCCTTAGGAAAAGCACAATCCTATTTCTTCTCCCATCTGCTATGTGTAAACAGTAAGACAGACTGGGTTTTTTGGCCTTAGTTAAGCAATCAGTCGAGGAAATCAAAGGAAAATTTAAATTCAAACCAGCTTTACTTCGCTAAAAAAAAAAAATTGAACTTGGGTAATATCCTGTTCATGGTGAAGGTGTTGGATAAGTAGACACTTTGCGCTCAATTTGGACATTGTGAGACAGACATACATGTTTTTCTTACCTTCTTATGTCAGTCTCTCGACTATAAGTTTTATATATTTGGGGAAAAAATTTTAATCTTAAAGTGAAACATGCGACTGATATAGAGAATTAAAAAAAATTATCTATTCAACGTTTTATCTTACTTTACTGACCAGTTGTTGAACATTTTTTGTTAATATACCATTATAAGGAAGAATGAATGATGGACCATAATTACGAAGAAAGGTGCCCGTGGTGTAATGGTTATCGTCGCAGGATGTGGACTCGGCGATACGAGTTCAAATCCTGGAAGATACTGATTGCATTTCACATAGCACTAATACCCTTGGGAAAGGTATGAATCTAATTATTCTCCCTCCAGCTATGGGTAAATAGTAGGACAGACTAGGTTCTTCAGCCTTGGTGAGGCGACTAGTCTAGGAGAAGGAAAACTCTGAATTCAAACCTGTTAAACTCCGCTTAAAAATTGACCTTGTGTCATATCCTGCCCGAGCGGAGGGGTTGGTAAATAGGATGGTAAATAGGATAATGACGAAGAAAGAATAAGCATGACACTTCCTTATGAAAATATACGTCTTTATTTCTCTCGAAAGGGGGTTGAATCTCTGTCGGTGGGAGACAGGGAGACGAAGACAGACTGCCATATTGACCCATAACTTCTCCTCTTGACCATACCACGCTGTGTTATTTTCAAGGCCTTACATCTTCTCTTCCCCGACGAGTACTCAACAGGGGCCGAATGTGCCCCCCGCCGCGGATACACTGGGCCTCCAAAACTCGACTCGACTGACCGTTGCAAAACTGCCCGTATCTCACGTGGGTATCTGCATATATCATTTCACAACGCCCACACATTTTCTCTCAACCATATGACTGCTTTCGTTTATTTACCCAGGTGTGTAGTGCGCACAGAAATCTTTGATTGACGGCTCGGTCAGGAGTCAATATGCAACATTTTCTCATTTAAGAAAAATACTTTTATAACGATTTGCACATTTCTCTCTTCCTATTTCTCTCCCTATATGTATATACACACATACACACTTTTCACCCTTTGTTGGCTTTATTACTTAAAGTTTCATGCATTAAAAAATAATCTTCAGATGAAATACGAGTTTCATAAGATAATTGCATTTTTTACGCATAAAGCCAATATAAGTTTCTTTTAGGTTTTATCCTGTTCTGCTGGCCAGTATTTGAGCACTTTCTTGATTGAAGAAAAATGACTTTATATATATATAATGAAAAAGTGGATAACCCAAAGACTAACAACGGATTTTCAACATTTCTTTCTTTTATTGGAAATTGAGCTTCATCAGAATGAAGACTCGTTTTCTACTTATTTTTATCATCTTGTAAGATTTACCAAAATCTATCGTCTCTCTCTCTCTCTCTCTCTCTCTCTCTCTCTCTCTCTCTCTCTCTAAACAACACTTATGCACGAGTAAGATGCGACAGAAAGTCATTTTTTCCGGGGAGTTAAACAGGTTTGAATTCACAATTTTCATTTTCCTAGATAAGTTGCAATACAAAGATCAAAGATCTCAGTCTATCCTACAATTCAGCCATAGCAGGAGGGAGAATAGTGGGATCCATGCCTTTCCCAATATACATTGATTTGAATTTAATTGTCATCAGAGGAAAATTTTTTGACGCGATATTCTTTTTTCCTATATTAACACAATTATTTATACATCATTCATATATGTCTTTTTTTATTTGGTCGTTCCTAAAAGATTAGATTTTTTAGCACTTATTTCCTCAGATCAGAAGGCTCAACAACCTTAATATTATTCAAAGCTATGTCATTCATTCATTTTACTCTTAAGTCAAATATTAATTCAAATTATTTATCCAATTCCTCAAATATTTTCATCACATAACCTAAAATGATCCATTTTGCAAATTTCAGTGACTGTCGCCATCTATTGAATGAATTCAATTAAAAGCACTCAATCATGATGATGAATGTTGCTATGTATAGAATTAATTGTCAACATGGCTAGGGCTGTAGAATGTACCGACTGCATCTCTGCAGAGGGGAAAGATACCCACAACGAGTGTCCTAATTATGACATAAAACAATCTTTGCCTTGTCGGCTGGGGCTGTAGAATACATCGGCTGCACCTCTGCAGAGGGGTAAGACCTCCCCCAACGAGTGTCCTGGATATAACCCAAAACAATCTGACGGTGAGGTTCCAGTGATGCTGGAGAGCTTTGGTGAATGCGGAGCACCTCTTCATTGCCATTGCTCCAAGGTCCACTCTGGCCCGGAATGGTAGCACCTGATAGGGCCCTATCTATGGGTTAAATAGAACTAACTGCATACTTATGCTAAACTGAATTGTTTGAATTAGAACTGTTTGACTAAACTGAATAGTCTGAAGGAGAAATGTTTTTGACAATTAAACTGTACTTATATTTAAACTGCGTGCTTCTGTTAAACCAAATGATTTGAAATGGAACTGTTTTTGACGTTGAAACTCTACTTACACTAAACTGAATTGTTTAATATAGAACTGTTTTGACATTCAACTGTGAGTAAACAAAATCTGTACTTACACTAAACAGAATTAACTGTATTAGAACTGTTTGAACAAACTGAATAGTTTGAAATAGAAATGTTTTTAACAATCAAACTGTGTACTCATGCTAAACTGAATTGTTTGAAATAGAACTATTTGCATTAAAGTGGATTTAGCATTAAATAACCTACAAAGGTTGATATGCCATAAAACCCAAACAAGCAGCGAACCAACCAACTAAACAATCGAGTGGTGAGGCTTGAATAATGCTGGAGCTTTGGCCCGGAGTTGTAGCACCAGCTAGGGGCCTATTTAAGGGTCAAGTAGAACTAGGCTGTGTACTTAAAGCTAAACTAAATTATTTGAGATTGGACTGTTTTGAAATTTAAACTGCGTACTTATGCTAAACTGAATTGTTTGAAATAGAACTGTTTTGACATTTAACTGTGTGTAAACAAAAATCTGTACACATACAAAACTGAATTTTGTTTAAACTTTTATCAAAATGACTTAATACGGCGCTAAATGAGCAGAAAAGCGTTGATATGCCGTAAAATAAAACAACCAGCCAACTGTCAACAATTTGGTTGATCTTTGCAAATCAGGTAATTTCTTTATCTGTTGTCATTCTCCGACTAGAATATCATCAGGGGAGAGTTATTCGGTATTACTCTTTCAGAAAGCGGTACAACCTCTTTTATGGTCGATTGATCTTGATGCCATGTCAACCTGTCTAGGGTTATTTTATGCCTAGTGATTAGGGGATCGCGTTCATTGTACGTTATTATTTTCCTTTCTTACGCAGTTGTTTTTTATTATATCAAATATTTTGCTCAAATACTAACAATTCAGAATCAATAATACAGTTTCAACTATGATTTGTAAAGAGTTTGTAGGCAACATCTTTAAACAAGTCAGGGGTCATTTGTTTACACCAGAATTAAATGGTTTCAAGTATTGCTTTTCTACACGACTAGTTTTAATTGCATGCATTAAAATGGCTTCAAGTACTGTTATCCAACACTTTTAGTTTTATTTGTATACAGTTAAATGGTTTCAAGTGTAGAAAATAGTTAATTATTTCTTCC
Organism: Sepioteuthis lessoniana; assembly: GCA_963585895.1. Lineage (NCBI taxonomy): Eukaryota > Metazoa > Mollusca > Cephalopoda > Myopsida > Loliginidae > Sepioteuthis > Sepioteuthis lessoniana. The sequence goes on from CAUZXS010003675.1 coordinate 19,836, forward strand.
CTGATATTAACAATTATGTTTAATAATAATCATCTGTTTGCAAACATATGTTTTCGAGTAATCTTATAAAATACTAATCATTTTTAAATAGTTCTGTTTGATCCATAGATGGGACCTAACAGGTATAACCATTCCGGGTTGGAGTGGACCTGGGAGTAATGGCAATGAACGGATACTCAACATTGCCGATACCGTTAGGACTAGAGACTCTGCATCAAATAGTTTAGTGGTTCATCCAGAACATTCATTGGTGACGGGTCTCTCCCCTTTGTAGAGATACAGTCGGAGTATATATCCACCATATCAGACAAGGCTCAGTCTAGCAGAAGGAAAACTCTGAATTCAGACTTGTTAAACTCCGCTTAATAATTGACCTGGTGTCACATCCTGCCCATACAGAGGGGTTGGTACATACATACATACATTTCGGAAGGTGCTTGTGATCTAATGTTTATCGTTGTAGGAAAGAAACGAGGTTGTTTTCATTTCGCATGTATTCAACTATTCTTCCCAGCTATGAGTATCTTGTAAGGCTCTTTGTATGATAACTGATCTAGGAGAAGGAAAATTCTGAACTATTAAAACCCGCTTAAAAATTGACCTTGTGTCACATCCTGATTGTGCAGAATGGGTGGGTAGATACATATTTACTGTACTTGACGGCTTATAAGATGTCCCTCAAATTGAGCAGGCATTTTCAAAATAAACAAGCGGATTTAAACGTCGAATATCAATTCGTCACCCTCATCGCTGTCAGGTCATTTTTTAAAGTATTCATATCTTTATTAAATTCCAATATTTTACAATTAAAAACCTTAATAAGTTTGTTTAAGTGCATGCAACATCACTTTATTTTCTTCGTGACTCGAGTAATTTTATATGAAATACTGTTAAGTCCTATTTTTATACATTGTTGCCTTAGAAAAGAGTTGGCCTTTTTGGTGTAAAGAGGGAATAGTCTCCTTATTTACATTTACGGAGATGTTTACCGTTTAATTTAAAAACTACTGCTGAAGTGGACCTCCAATAGCCAGTAACCCAAATTTAACATTTGACCTTATAAGACAGAGGGTGATATTCTGGGACATTTTGGGAGAAAAAAGTACTTCTTATCCTATTTACCAACCCCTCCGCTCGGGCAGGATATGACACTAGGTCAATTTTTAAGCGGAGTTTAACAGGTTTTAATTCAGAGTTTTCCTTCTCCTAGACTAGTTGCCTAACCAAGGCTAAAGAACCTAGTCTGTCCTACTATTTACCCATAGCTTCTTATAAACCGTCAAATACGGTATCTCTTCAATCCATATTATAAGAAATAAATTTGTGTATTTAATAAAGCTACGATTCTTAAAATAGCCCCGTCGGTGGGGCCGAGAATATACTTACTGTACAACTACAGAGGTGTAAAAAGTAAGTAAAGTTGGCGACCGTAGTTTAGGGTGACCAGAAGGCTCCCTTTTCGATAGCTACTACACCGAGGTGTAGGGGAGGGCGCTACTCATTTCCCTGGATTGCTCAACTTTACCCTTGATACGTACCTTATATTGCTGAGTGTTAAGCAAGGAGGTACCAAGTACCATTTTTAAAGTCTTTGGTATGACTCGACCAAGGATTGAACCTAGGCCTCCCGGACCACTGGCGAACACTAAGGTCCCCAAAAGAGGTTTTCTGGGTATGCCATTAGACGCAGCCTGATAGTAAGGAACCAGTTCTTAAAACCTGAAGAGTGTAGAGTACCCCTTAATCCTATTTACCAACCCCTCCGCTCGGGACACAAGGTCAATTTTTAAGCGGAGTTTAACAGGTTTGAATTCAGAGTTTTCCTTCTCCTAGACTAGTTGCATCACCAAGGCTGAAGATACCAGTCTGTCCTACTATTTACCCATAGTTGGAGGGAGAATAATTGGATTCATAACTTTGCCAAGGGTATTAGTGCTACGTGAAATGCAATCAGATTCGTCCAGGATTTGAACTCGTGTCGCCGTGTCCATTTCCTACGACGATATCTATTACACCACGAGCACCCTAATTGCCATTACTGCTAGGTCCTCTCTGTTTGAGTATCATCAATGAGCCAAATTCATCTGTTTAAAAATTTTTCGTAGTTGATAAGACTGTGCGGAAAAAAATTCTCATGTAACAACCACATTGAAAAAAAATATATATAAATGAACTAGGTACACAGTTCGCTAACTTCTTGGCATAAACAACCCTACACAAATTGACATGCCGTTAAAATCAATCATTTATCCAGTACTTACTAATATAATACAGAATTATACGAACATTTCTTTTTAAGTAAAAACAAACTCGGTCATTTAAAATATGTGGATAAATTTTTCTTTTTTTCAGAGTTTCATATTCTGTTTTATAGCTAACTTTTTCCACGTCTGTAAGGTTCCTCTCAAGGACACCTAACTTGAAAAATAGTTAAAAATGTAGAATGTTAGGGTCATTTATTTGATCACCATCATCATCATGTCGCGTTGCTAGCACGGACCTCCCTGACCCTCTCTCGCTACCCGTCTCTATCGTCCATCGCTCCCGGGAGGTCTTCCAGTCAACATCTTGTATTTGCACAGAGCTGTTGTATTTAGATTCTAGCTGGTCGTCCTACCTTTGCTCGTCCATGTGAAGGGGTCCACAGGAGTGGATGTTAAATAACAGGTTAGAAACAGTCACTTGACAATTTTTTAAATAAAGATTATATATAAAATAGTAAATTGTAACGCTTTTGTCTTGTTTTTTTTTTTTTTTTTGTTTTTGTTTTTTGCGGTGGGGAAGTATGGAATACTTTGCAGAAATTCCGACCACTCGAGTTTATGGGCTTCTAGTCAGTGACACAACTAAAACGAAAAGTAGATCATTTACAATTCATTAATTATTTTAAACTCGTAACCCAATCCAAATGTCCTAGCCTTCAGAGCACTCAGATATTGAGACCTTATGCCAAACTGAACTAAGCTCATATATTCACACACATACATAATATATAAATTTAATTGATTGCGTTGTGCATCAAGCAATTTAAATCAAATAAACTCTATGGACCGTTTATTTATATATATTATAGTTTATATATAATTTTTACACTTACATTTTTATACATTTCACATATTTATAGTTTATACACATTACATATCTAATCATTTTATTCACTTGAAACCATTTAACTGTGCAAACAAATGAGTGGTAAATTGAATTATACACCAACAATATTATGCACACATTTCAACAGGTGTATTTTGTACACTAGACTGAATAGACATAATAATTTACTTATATATATATATATATATATATATATATATATATATATATATATATATTTGTAAGCATATCAAATCAAAGATGACGAACAAGGATTTTGAGTTGAGTTTTTTTACCAGCCTTTTAAATTCAGCTATTAAACTCAATTCCAAATCCTTGTCTGTCCTATTTAATAAAATATGCCTACAAGAAAATTTGTTGCCTAAATACACAATGTCTGTATATATATGTGTGTGTGTGTGTGTGTGTGAGCGAATCTGCTTTTTGTTTTGATTTAAAAAGAGAAAAAGCAAATATCTTGACCTGTCTTCTTTTTTTTATGAAACACGTATGATAGAAAATAATCCCCATTTTTTTTATCCTTCAATTTGTATGGACCTCTCCCCATGCGCAAAATAAAACGAGAAAAAAGAAATAAAAAAGTTAAATCTTCCACAAGGCTATTTCATTTTAAAGCGCATCGCCATACATATTAATCCTTTTTTTTTTTTCATTCAAATGCTCAATCAATACATCCTTGTGCCACTCAAAGCTAAACACCTATTTATGGCCTATTTTGTCAAGGGTTGCATATTTGGGGTAAAAAATAATAACAGGGTGTGGCAAGCTGATTTTCAAAATAGGCAAATTCTATACATTCCGAAAATTATTCAACTACGATCTCCCTTTTCACATCTTCCTTCATTTAGTTTAATAGATATCGCAAAGGAATAAACATGGTTGATTCAAAGTTGAGCTAATGTGGGGCTCTAGGTGAGTTTTTGAAAATGATATGATCGTGAATGTTTTTAAGTACATTTGAATCGAAAGTATACGGCCAGACGTGCGTGCGCATGAACTCCTGTTACTTTATACACACTAACTCATGAATATTCTCAGATACATATAAATGTTAGACAAAGTTTCCAAAGATGAATGCTTCCCGTAAAGGTTGGCAAGCTCGATTAGCAAACCGTTAATAGTGAGATCAAGTCTCACTGGGTGTTCCACACATTCGTCCTTATGCCACAACTAAGTGAAGCTAAGTAAATAGCAAAAGACTCCGAAGTTACCATGGTTAAAATGATTTTAAGACGTCTAGACGACCACTAATGACTAAACTTCATATTTCACAATAAATAAAGTAAAATTTTAAAATCTTAATACACACACACACACACACACACACACACACACACACACACACACACACACGTACGTGTATGCATATTTATGCGTGTATATAATTAGATTTTAACGCCAAAATCGTTTTTAATTCCAAAAATATTTACAGTGCTCAGCACGCGAAAATGCAGAGAAAAATCACAATATATTTTATCGTAAAATGCTAGATAAGATGTTGAATAGGATAAAAACCCATGGCTAAAATTTTCGCGAGGTGTCCTCGTGGTGTAATGGCTAAAGCGCTGGACTGCGGAATCGTCACTAAGCAAGTTCGAACTCCAGTCGCGCTATTAAGTTCACTTTCAGACAAATATCCTTGGGAAAGGAATGAACCCCCTTATCCTCCCAGCTATTGGTTAAATAGTACCAATGCTGCTCTTCTAGAAGGATGACTTTGGCATTAAATAACCAACAAAGTTTGAAATGGCATTAAACAAAGAAACCCAACCATAGCTAACTCTTCTTTGATACATCATTCAGATTTTTTTTTTAAGCAAAACATAAAACAATTTTCTTTCTTTTCTATAAATCATAAGTATGGGTTAAAAGTGTAGTACCTGTTCGTATTTCTAATTTAATCAGGATGGTTGGTCATTTGGTCTTACGGTCTACCAACCTTTTTCGAGTCATTTAACGCTGAATTAAGCCATTTTGATAAATGTTTCAAACAATTCAGTTTAGTATAAGTACAGGTTTTTTTTTTGTTTACACGAAGTTAAATGTCAAAACAGTTCTATTTCAAACAATTCAGTTTAGCATAACTACGCAGTTCAAACACACAGTTAAATTTAAGTAAATTAAAGTTTGCGACCGTAGTCGAGGGTGACCCGAAGGCTCCCTTTTCAATAGCTACTACAACGAGGTGTAGGGGTGGGTGCTACTCCTTTCCCTGGATTTCTCCACTCTACCCGTGATACGTACCTTGTAATGCTGAGTGTTAAACAAAGACGTATCACGTACCATTTTTAAAGTCTTTGGTATGACCCGACCTGGGATTGAACCCCAGTCTCCCGGACCATTAGCGAACACTCTACTCATTAGGCCAATGAATAGTTTAGTTCTATTTGACCGATAGATAGGACCCCATCAAGTGCTACCACACCGGGCCAGAGTGAACCTGCGAACGATGGCAATGAAGGAGAACTCCTAATTCATCAAAGCTCCAGCATTACTGAATCCTCACCATCAGATTGTTTAATGTCATATCCAGGACACTCGTTGGTTGGGGAGGGGGGTCTCACCCCTCTACAGAAATCCAGTCGGTGTATTCTGCAGCCGCAGCCGACTGAGCTATTTAATATAATCAAAGTAGTGTGATAGTTTTGTTGGCCTTAATTCTGATCGGTTCTATAAGAAAAAATAGTAAGGGGTTAAAGATATACTTAAATACTATTACCTACACGCACAAAGAGGAGGCACGCTGATATTTTAGTTAAAATCCTGGTTGGCTTTTTCAATTTGGGCTAACGCCCTTGAGAAAGACATGAATCCATTTGTTTTCTCCCCCACGTTATCCCCAGCTATGAGGAAATAGTAAGGCAGACAGGGCTCTTTAGCCTTGGTTAGACCATTCAAAAAGGAAGAAAACTCTCGATTCAAACCAGATTCGGTTCGGTATGGTTTCTTTGTTTAACGGCATATCAACCTTTGTAGGTTATTTAATGCCAAAGCCATTCTCCTAGAAGAACAGTAGTAGTACTATTTAACCCATAGCTGGGAGGATAATTGGATTTATACCTTTCCCAAGGGTATTTGCCCGAAAGTGATTGTAATAGCGTGACTGGAGTACGAACTCGCGTACTACGATTCCGCAGTCCATCGCTTTAACCATTACACCAGCTTCGTTTAGAAACTGACTTTGTGTTATATCCGGCTCGTGACAGAGGGGTCGCCAAAAAATAGACACTCTTAGTTTATTTACAAAGATATATATTGAAACAAAACTAACGTACAGTTCTAATCACAATTATTTGTACCATTTGTTATTTTTTTATTTTGAGAAATAAACTGTTAATAATCAAATCTATAAAAACTTATTTTATCATTTACTGTTCTTTATCAACTATAAGTTGTCTATAGACCAAAACATTTTCACTGAATTAATTTTTCCCTGGATATATTCAACAATATGTACTGAATTTTGAAGGGTTTCCAATAATCGTAACCAAGACTGTACCCTAATGTATGGATGTACGAATGTATTTGGAAATGATTAACGTATCTGGCATTTTAATTGATATAAAGTATAGAGAAGTTTTGTTTTTTTAAATTAACAGTTAGGAGTATTGAATTATTCCCAGTGATATACTATTTTATTCTATTTATAATCATGGTCCAAATTAATAATTATTCATATTTACCAACCCCTCCACTCGGACAGGATATGACACAAGGTCAATTTTTTAGCGGAGTTTAACAGGTTTCAGAGTTTTCCTTCTTCTAGACTAGTTGCCTCACCAAGGCTGTAGAACCTAGTCTGTTCTACTATTTACCCATAGCTGGAGGGAGAATAATTGGATTCATACCTTTCCCAAGGGTATTAGTGCTATGTGAAATGCAATTAGCCTGGTTCAGGATTTGAACTCGTGTCGTCGTGTCCATTTCCAACGACGCTAACCATTACACCACGGGCACCTCCCCAAATTTATAATTATGGTCCAAACTCCCCAACTAAAAAAAGTCCCTAAGTAATATCAAATAAAATCACACTTGTTGTATTAAAAAAAACGGGGGGTTGAAATTACGTTACTTTATTTTCAGCATTCAAATAAGTTCTCCAAAGATTTCCCTCTCCACCAAAAGAAAAAAACAATCCTTGAACTTTTTCATTGGTTATGACGACAAAAATTATTACAAAAAACTTAAATAAGGGTATAAAAATGGATCCTGCAAAAAACAAGAACCCTCGAAAAAATGTGTTTTTTTTTTTTTGTTTTTTTTTTTTGTATAATGGCGAGTCAAACTTCAAGGTTTATTTAATTCCAGAACCTTGTAAGAAGAACAGTGGTAATACTGTTTAACCCATAGCTGGAAGGATAAAGGAGTTGATACCTTTCGCAAGGGTATTACTCCGAAAGTGAATGTAATATCGCCACTTGAGTTCGAACTCCCGCGAAAAAAAGATAGAATAAAATAAAAATTATTCCTATTTGTGATAATCTGCAAATCTTTTAAAAAGCGCACAGGAATGCTAAGTATTTCGCCGTGTAGATGAGTGTATGACTGCAATGGTTGAAAGCCTAAGGGAATTTGAACCAACAAACAAAAAAGATTTCTTAGCGTGATCTGTGATTGTTTCTTTCTTTTCCCCGCAACTTGGAAGACATTTTACATTTATAGACGGACGTGTCTATCAAGGTGAGTAGAGTCTGTTGATGTATCGGAATAAAAGTCCATGACAAAGATCACCGAGTACAAATCTATCAACAACAGATAGTTTTCCAGAGGAAAACAAATTACATATATGTGTGTATGGGTGTGTTTACGTATGTGTATACATATATTTGTGAGTATGTGCGTGTTTGTCGAAGTGAACAAATATGAAAAACAAAAAATATGTGAGTGTGTGCGAGTATATATATATATATATATATATATATATATATATATACACACACACACACACACACACACACACACACATATATATATATATATACATATATATATATACATGCGTTAGAGTGAGTTTAAGTAAATGTAAAAATATCAAATAATTTATATATATATATATATATATATGAGAGAGAGAGAGAGAGAGAGAGAGTATGTGTATGCATATATTTGTGTGTATGTGTGTGCTTTTGACAAAGTACGCAAATATGAAAAAACAAGAAATATGTGAGTGTGTGTGAGTATATATATATATATATATATATATATATATATATGCACAAACACTTATATAATATACACAAATGCGTTTGTGTGAGTGTGTATAAATGTACAAATATCAAATAATGTGTGTGTCTGTGTGTCTGTGTGCTTTCAGCTTTGATTTAAAAAGAGAAAGGGCAAATGCTTTCACCTGTCTGTGTTTTCATTGAAACATGCAGATTGATGAAAAAAAAATGTAAGATTTTTTAACCATAAGTTTGGATAAAAAAGAAAAAAAAATGTTCAAGGCGATTTTATTAAAAAACTCACCCCCATATACTCTTGTAAATTTTTCCATTTAAAATCTCATTGGCTATTTATAGTGACGTGTTTGATCTTCACTAGGTTCTCGATAAACCAATCCTTGTGACACACAAAGCCAAATACTAATTTATGACCAATATGGGCTACATATTTATCGAAAAAAATTAGGATTTTGCAAGTTTATTTTCAAAGGCAGCAAATCCTCTCCTTTTCAAAATGTATTCAAACAGTCTCCCTATTCTCATTCACGTTCTTTTCGTTTAATAGATTTCTAATTAGAAAATAACGTAGATTGTAGGAATTGAACTCGTAATGGACTCTTGGTTAATCATTTCCAAGTGATCATTCGTTGATATGGTTGGGAATGTTTGTAATTTGATTTGAAAGCGCAAACTGGTTCGTTTTCTTCGGGTAGACAACCAGTCCAAGAAAAGGAAAAATCAGCTTTACTGCGCTTAAAAATTGACCTTGTGTCACATTCTGTCTACGGCAGAGGAGTTGGTTCACTAAATACTAATTAGGATCACGAGAATTTTTTTTTTTTTCAAGTTGTTGATGTTTAAACTAATTACATGGGATTGTTTCTTAGCTTGAAACTAAGATTTCGAACAAAAATAATGTTTAAGTCAATAAATCTTTATAAATGAGTTGTATATATACATACATAAAAGAGATAATATTTATCAATAAAGAGAGCAATTCACAGCACTAAGATTCATTACAGCTCCGAGACTTAATCATCAGGTAAAGAGAGTGATCAAGGTGTTTTCAGGAGCCATAGTTGGTTATGACTAACATATGCAGTATTGAATGCGATAAAATTGAACAGGAAGCAAGACCATCGTAAGAATATATATAAATGACAATTCTAACATTAGGGATCTTTGTGACACACTCACGCATACACATTTTATATATATTGGCCTAATGAATAGAGTGTTCACCAATGGTCCGGGAGACCGGGATTCAATTCTAGGTCGGGTCATACAAGAGACTCAAAAAAGTGGTACTTGATGCAGCCTTGCTTAACACTCAACATTATAAGGTAAGGATAAAGGGCCAAGTGGAACAACCAAAGGAATGGAGTATCACCCTTCCCTAAACCTTGTTGTAGTTGCTATTAAAAAGAGAGCCTTCGAGTCATCCTCAACTACGGCCGCCAACTTAACATATATATATATATATATATATATATATATATATACTTTGGTATATTTATAAACAGAGAGTACTATATTAAGTTTGGTTAAGTTTATTTATTCAATGGCATATCAACCTTCGTGGGTTATTTAATGCCAAAGCCATCCTTGTAGAAGAACAACAGTGATACTATTTAAGCTGTAGAGACAAGGGAGTTCATGCCTTTTCAAAGGGTATAAATCCGAAAGTGAACGTTAGCGCGCAACTGGAGTTCGAACCCGCTTACTTTGAGGCTGCACTGTTAACGGTGCTTGGTGACAGTCAGTTTCTCACCAATGTGATCATCGGACCAAGTCTCTCTCTCTCTCTCTCTATATATATATATATATATATATATGTACACATGAAAGAGACTCATTACACAGGGGGGGGGCAACAATTAAAATTCCCACATTGACTTTAGAGCATCGTATATACATTCAACATTATACAAACATAATGTACTCGTGCTGTAAATACACTTGAATAAGTATTGACATGAATATTGTGTACATATTAAACTATACGTGTAAAAAGTAAAAAAAAACGGTTGAACTCGTATTAATTGCATAGAAACTATTAAAGCATTCACTGTATGAATATACTTATTTCATCCTTACAAGTACAAAGAATGTACAAATATAAATGCAAATCGCTGTTGCATTTTGGGATACGAATGTGTGAGAAAGGCAGTGAAAACATAAGTCACATGTAAACATCGTTTAAATTCGGGCTTTTTTTTTTTTTCTATACGTGAAAAACAATATTTTGCGCGTTGGACTCCGTGTATGATATAAAACACTCACACATACGCAGGGTCTTGATCACAATTATTGACATCCATGAGATTTCAATACGTAATGTAAGAATATCTTTCTTACATATCTTTTCTTAAATTAAAAAAAGATAACGAATCTAATGAAACAGTATTGATTTGTTGAAAACTCATGGTTAATAAAGAACGGCCAATCATAAAAAAAGAATACATATATTTACCCAACACCCCCGCTCGAGCAAGATACGACTCAAGGTCATTTTTTTAAGCGGGGTTTATCTGGTTTGAAATCAGTTTTCCTTATCCTAGACTAGTTGCCATACCATGTTTAAAGTGCAGAGTCTGCCCTACTATTTACCCAAAGCTGGAAGGAGAATAATTAGACTCACAACTTTCTTAAGAGTATTAACGCTATATCAAATGCTATAAGGATTTGAACTCAGGGCGCCGTGTCTATTTCATTGTACCACAAGCGCCACTAAGTTTATTTATGAATTTAGTTATTTTCCATTTATTTCTCAAGATATATCACAGTAAAAATTGAATAAAATAAAAGAGCGCCAATCTGTCTATATGTTTCAAATTTAAAGCTAAAAGTTTTTTTAATCGTAGAACCTTTATAGTGGTCAATGCATCAAAATTCCGAACAATCTCACAATATATTTCAATTATAAAACCTATATAAGATTTCAAAGATGATAAAAACTCACGGTCCAGAGCTTCACGATTTTTGATCCTAAGGTGAGTTAGTATTGCACACGTCTGCACATTATCTAAAACTTACAAGCACTGATAGATACTATTCTATATATTCAAAATTTTAGACTTGCATAGTTTCTAGAATAGATGCACTCCTGCCTAAACGTTCAGTGCATGAGACACTTTGTTGCATATTTATTTATATAAAATTAGAAAAACGTGTGGAATACTAGTACACCTGAGGATCGTAAAGGTGAAACTTTGAGTCATGAAATTTAATCAGGTTAATATCTTATATATATATTTTACCAATCAAATATATTATGATATTGCTCTGAAGTTTCAATCACTCTTACGATTTTACGAATTAGGTGTGCTTTTAACCTTAAATTCTTATATATATATATATATATATATATATATATATATATATATATATGTATGTAGTTAGATGAACACTTAAAACTGGTTAAATTGTCATTATAAATTTATTTCAGCGAAGAATATCATTATACACTTCGCCTCATCAGATGACTTCACACGTTTGATATGAGTTTGAGTGTTCTTCAAATTAAATTGTATACGGTCTGTATGCGAGTTCTATTATATAAACCTGGATAGAGAATATATATATATATATATATATATATAAAGTAAAGTGGACGACCCGAAGACTCCCTTTTCGATAGCTACGACACCGAGGTGTAAGGGAAGGCGCTACTGCTTTCCCAGGATTGCTCCAATTTACCCTTGATACGTATCTTATAAAGCTGAGTGTTAAGTAAGGAGATATCAAGCACCATTTTTTTTTTTTAAGTTTTTGGTATGACACGACCTAGGACTGAACCCTAGTCTCCTGGACCATTGGCAACCACTCTACCTACTTGGCCAACGAGCCGAAAATCAGATGCGTATGTTGTTTGTCAAAAGGTACAAAAACTGTAAACACGTTTATACGGAAGTTTTACAACTAAGTAATATATATGCAAATTAGTTATTTACTCAATTAAATGAAAATGCGGCACAAAGCCTGATGTACGAGGATGATCGGTGAAAATGGAACTGACTACCAATAGTCTTCTAGACTAGCTTGCTAACCTTTATTCTACATGAGAGGGCTGTCTATATATATATATATATATATATATATATATATATATAGAGAGAGAGAGAGAGAGAGAGAGAGAAATAGATAGATAGATAGATAGATGGATAACATCAAGCCATAAAACAAAGCAAATAATCACTAAGTATTTCTCTGCTTTTACTTCTACTTCAGGTTAAAAGCACGGTGAAAGTAACCCAAAGCCGAAATTTTAGACCTTATTTTCCCTATGCCTGTTTCATTAAGCAAAGAAAAAAAAAAAAGAAATTTTGACAAATGAATTAGGCTTTACTGAAACTGCACCGGAAAAATAAAGTCTGAAATTTCGGCTATGAGTTACCGTTACCGCGCTTTTAACTCTGACAATTTACTTTCCCTGGAAATTTGCTGAAAATATTTACCCTATAGGTGCGAACCGGTAACAAATTGTTTAAAAATAGAACCATGTTAATAGCGACCACTTCCTCAATTTTAGTAAAATTTTTATCTCTCTGAAAAATATTAATGAAAATTATTTTTAAAAGACGATTTCATGACATTCTGTTAAATATATTGAATATGTCTTAATCGAATGATTTAGTTAACCTAATATTAAACATGGACAGATTAGGCAACTATGATTAAATATTTCAAGCGACTAAATATTACAGAATGAACTGGTCATCTCTTCCATCATTACTGCCAAAATAATTTTAGTATCTAAGAGTATATATATATATATATATATATATACATATACATACATATATATATATATATATATATATATATATATATATATATATATATATATATATATATATATATATAAGCATTTCTTTATTTACACTTTCGAAATAAAGTTTGATAGATGGACGATAAACACTGCGCGAAATAGAGAATAAAAGTGAATTGAAATAAAAAAAAGTTTTTAATAGAAAAGGAAATACAGAGGCCACTGGAGCTGATTATGAATAAATAAAAGTAACATTGAATCCAAAATAACTTTTAGGTGTTTTTTTAATAAGACGGGCGTATTTAATATATATATATATATATATATATATATATATATATATATATATATATATATACACAAATTTATATATATATATATATATATATATTTATATATGTTTTCTCATAGCACGTTAGACTAGAAAGAAAAAATTAGCAAAATACTCGACGAAGTTTAACGAGGTTTTTTCGAAATTAAGTTTAGTAGGTGGACAATGAACACCCCATGGAAAAGATATTATTATTATTATCATTATAAACATACAGCGGTAATTGATTTGGTTTCTTTATTTACCGGTATTTCACCTTTCGTGGGTTATTTAATGCTTAAACCATCCTCGTAGGACAGCAGTGATATTATTTAATCTATAGCCGAGGACACAATCGCAGTTGATCATGAAATAAATAACGGTTATATTGATTCAGAAATAACTTTTTGGGGTCTAAGAAATAAATCAAATCAAACGGTGTATTCATTTTAATATCATATTAGACACACACACACACACACTACATTTTTTACTCAATTTATAGTCCGTGCTATCATTCGCAGATTCTCACAGATATTAGAATATTGAGCTATTTTGTTGAAGAGATATAGGGGAGATGGGTTTTATTTAGTACGTGAGCACGCACGTTAAAAAAACTGTTTTTAGTATGTATGAATTGATGTCTTTTTTATTTACTTATGTTGAGATTTTATAGGTTCGTTGACTGAAGTTTTATGGCATATCAACTCTTGTTGTTTAGTTAATGCTAAATCCTGTTTTTATAATATATTTGATTTGTAAGCAAATAGTTTGTTGGCAACTTAATTTCTAAATGGGTTCAATTGTTCGCCCACGGCTGAATGGTTTCAAGTATTGCAACCTAACTCTAATGATTCTATTTAATATTCATTATTTGTTTACACACAGTTAAATGGTTTCAAGTATTGCTATTTAACATCAGTAATTGTATTTATCAAGTATTTCTCTCTAATACAAATACATAATAATCCTTATTAAATGATTGAACAGTTCTATTGATGGGACACTAACAGATACTACAAATTCGAGTCGGAGTGGACTTGGAATATATAGCAATAAAGAGATACTCCACTTTTCCTAAACCTCCAGGACTGGAGCCTCACCAAAAAATGCAGTTTAGTGTCATGCCCAGGACACTAATTGGGTTGGAGGGGGGCTTACGGCTCTGCAGAGGTGCAGTCGGCGTATACTATAGCTGTAGCCGATAAGGTGTGTAAAGGTTTTATAGTAAAAAAAAAGGACGTGCATAAAATTCATGTGCGGAAGGTTAAGAAAAAAATGAAGTAATCTATTCATAGTTTTTAAAATTTCAAGTTTGCCTTTACATATACGTCCCCAACAACATAATATACTCAAATAAATAAATCAAAAATAGATTTTTTAAAAATTGGCTAAAAAAATTCAGAGGATATCTAACTCTAATGATTCAATTTGATATTCATCATTAGTTGACACACAGTTAAATGGTG